>CAMZMU010000015.1:5776451-5963767 GCA_947311845.1 Poa pratensis
ATAGGATCCAACGTGGGTGGACGATCTCTTGCCTTTTAACCTATTAGGGTCGATCTTTGAAGTCGGCTTCGAGATGAGCAACAATCCCTTGTTAGTGGTGTCGACAAGTTGAAGATGGAGTAGCAATCTCTTGTTAGTGGTGTCGAGAAGATCAGCATGGAGCACAAAGACTCGGTAGTTTATCCCTCTCTTCCTGTTGTCTTGGGGTGGATCGCGGGGGCGCGATCCCTTGTTAGTGGTGTCGTCTGTAACGTCCCGGGGTTTTTCCCCATTAGATTTTGTTTGTTTTCTTTTTGCATCATCATGTCATCATGCATCTTGTTATCACCTTGCATGTTTTGCTAAATAAATAAAAAATATTATTTACGCAAACCTAATTTTGTTTTGCAAATAATAAATCCTTCTCCCTCTCTTTCTATTTGAATAAACCCAAACTAAGTATTTGGTAATAATTGCAAAACTATTTCAAATCAAAATTAAAGTTTTGTAAATTATTTTGTAAAGGCCTTATCCCTCTTTTATTCCTATCTTTCCTAATTTCTATTCCCTCTTTTCTATATCCTTTTATCTCTCTTTTTCTTCCTCTCTTTCTTTTTCCTGGAAATTGGGAAAATCCGGAATTCCTACATGAGCCAAAGATTCACCAATCTGGTCCATCTCCTTTTTCCAGCCCAAGCCCACCTCCCATGTCGCTTTCTTCCTACCGAACCAGAAGAGGAGAGGAGCACGCTGCACGCACATGGCGTGCCGGCCACCACCACCAGCGCCTCCTCCACCTTTTTCCCCTCTTTAAATCCTCCACCAGCGCCTCCTTGCAAACCCTAGCCTCCCTCCTCTTTCCCTCCGCGCCGCCGCCATCTCTCTCCCTTTTCCTCTCCCTTCTTCCACCTCCTGCCCGAGAGCTCCATGACCGAAGCTTGAAGCTCACAACCTCGCCGCCTCCATGGACCGTCGCTAGCCTTGCCTCCATGTCCAGGAGATGCTCCTCGACGTCCGCATCCTCCACGATCAAGCAATTGTGCTGGGAACTCCTTGAACCGTCGTGTTCTTCTTCATCTTCCCCTCCGGCCGTGCGCCCGCCGTCGACGTCCCCCATCGTTACACGCCGCCCCGAGCCAAGCCGCCATGTCCCGGATATCCGTGCCGCTGTGCTCCAGCTTCTCCGCCAAGAACAGGAGCCGGAGGAGCCCCAGGACAGCCGCAGCAACCTCGTCTTCTTCAACGCCGACCGTCCGCGGAGCGCCAAGGTCACGATCTTCTTCCTCTACTTCCCGGCGCCGTCGTCCGCGGGCTGCACAACCACGACAACCGCAGCCTCTTGGTGAGCCTCCCGTCCTCCTGGACATCTTCCCTTCCCCTCTTGCTCTAGGTGCTCTTGCCGTCCGTCACCGTCCGCCATGGCCGTTCGCGTGCAAGCTCGCGCACGAGCTCGAACTGCTGCGACTTCTCCTCTGCTCGCACCTCTCCACGCTCCCCATCACACGCACACACCAGCACTGAGCTCACCCAGGCGCACTCCAGTTCTTGCACACACGCCAGGAACCGGCGGCCGTGTCCGTTCTCCGTCAGCCGTCGCACACCTAGCCTGAAGTCTGAAGCTTTCTTCTGTATTCTTCAGTTAACGTCGCTGCTACGTTTTATGTTCTGTCCAGTTCGATTCAAACATCAAACAGCGAATTAGCCCAGTGGCTAGCACGTTGATCTCATACACAGAAGGCCCAAGTTCGAATCCTTCCGGAGGCATAAATCCACTTCTTTTTCTTTTCTGTCTTTTCTTTTTACAGAAAATATGTTAATCTTGTATAAATTATATCTTGAGTTTTACTGCTCCAATAAATGCAAGTTATATATCTATTTTGATTAGAAAAATGCAAGTAATATTAATATGTCATCCTTATTCATGTTGCATCATCTAGCTTGTTGTTTATTAGTTTTTGCATGCTCACCTAAATAAATAAATAATATGGAATGTGTGGGCATTTAATTAGTTAGTGCCCTATTCCATTTAATTTTGAGTAGATCACCCCATGCCATGTTTCACATGTTAAAACATTTAAATTTGATGGATAGATAAATAACTTGAACCTATTTATTGTCGGAACCCGGTTCCGCTTAATTTGGCTAACTTGCATTCTTACCATGTCATGCATCATCTCCTGAACATGCTGAATCTTTTGCCGTAGTACTAAGTGTTGCATTTGTTGTTCTTTCCAGTGTTTGTTGCGTCTTCGCGAATAGGACGTTGAGATGATGTGAGCAACGACAAGTTCTTCTTCCTTGCTGGATTTCAGGCAAGCAATGTTCTCTTGGTCCCAATGCATTGTCTTTCATCCTTGCCCGTTGATCTCTGCTATCCTTATGTTACGATGCTTGTGCGATCCTATCCATGTTACCCTGCTGCCATGATATAGCCTTATCCCCACATCCTATCACCTTGTTGTTTGTTTACCTGTTAGCCTTACGAGTCGTAGTTGCATGCTTAGGTTTGCTGTTGCGAGTTTGTCTATGTTTTGTTTCGCATGCTTAGTATGATAGGTTGGCTCAACTTTACTTAATATGATGATAATGTTTGTGGGTTGTAACTAAATGATAAGGCACCCGGTGGAAGGCCAATTCGTTGGTGCTTTGTTCTGCTAAGTGTCGCCCTAGGACCTCAGTTCTTGTCCTCTAATCCAAGTACGAGCGCGCTATCCACATGTGGGGCCCTATGGGAACCCCCTCGACTTAGTACCGGATCTACCAACTTGTCCAGGAGCTGCAAGTAGTTCGAGTTTTCCATTTGCTCATACGCATGATGATGGAGGTTCTTTGAAGATGGGTGGATGCCGGCTGCACTTACATATAGGTGTGGACGTGGTCTAACCGGGTAGCTACCGATAGAGGAGGCCTGGGAGGGCTATGTCTCACAAACAGATGGGTCCACAACGGAGCTTCGGCCGGACTCTCGCGTGGGAAAGACTCAGATGGGTGGCTCTTGGACTTGTTGGTAGTGAAGGGAAAACGTCTTGTCGCGATGCCCTGCCGACACACCGACGGAAGTGTGTTACTCATGGGCATTAAGGGTTGAACGTGCGTGTGGCTTAACAGTAGTGCACCCCTGCAGGGTTTAATCTTTTCGAGAAGCCGTGTACACGGTTATGGACGACTTGGTGCGGATGCTGGCTAACAAGATCATAGACAACTTACACCTAATGATGCTAATTTAACTTGACTAGTAAGTTAGACTCACTTTCATAATAAGATGTAACTAAAATTGCCAACTGTGTGAGTTTCCCTCGATTGCTTCCTCATACTGGGTTGAGGGGTGAATCTGGGATGTGTTATGTTTGGTGTTAGAAGCTAGTTGGTTCCGCTGCGCTCTCTTATCCCTCTCCAATAGACGAAAGTTGTAGCGTGTCTTCTGTAGATGGCTTAGTGCTGCTGCCGCTTCAGTCCACCAATCCTTTTATATTTTGGGAGCCTTTGTATTGGTTCCAAGTGTTCTTTGCTTTCCAGGTAAATTCCATTACCTGACCCAATCTTTTTGGGCTGTTTTGCACTGAACAGTCAACAGGTTTGAAGTCTGACGACGTTAGCTTGGGAATCCCTCCGGCTCGGCCTGGGCAGGGATTGGACGCCATCGTTTATCTTCAGGACTCTTAGTCCAATTTGTATCTTATCCGTAGCCGGATACTAATTTGCTTTCGCTGTGATTTGGATCTTTGTAATGTATTAGTTGTTTTCTTGACTCGTTTGAGTCAATCTTGTATATATATTCTCTTTCAGCTGTTGTTGCGGATTCTTTCGTGAACTGTTGTAATGTTATCACAAATTCCCACCCACATAACGTGTATGTTTCGGCGTGCACGTTATGTCTGGTGGGCGTCTTAAGATCGTTATTATGCGGGTTTTGGCGGGATCGCTGAAATCCGCATGGTACCGATTTTGGGGCGTCACAACAGGTGCAGTGAATGATGGTGGTTGTTGATGGAGATGATCAAAGGAAAAGAGTTTACTTCTTACCCCCTTTCGAAAATATTCTGATTAGTCGATGCCAGGTGTCTTTTATAAAGAAAACCAGCTTTATGCAAAACAGCCATAAAACCTTTGAAAACCAATCATTGAGCTAGTAGCTCTAATAATCTTGCAGAGTTCGTCGAACTCAGCGTTGTTTATTTGATTTCAGTTGTCGGGGAGTATCCCCGGGTAGGGTCAAGGCTTGGCATAAGGTGGTGTTCGAAGTTGTGCCGAGGTACGGAAAGGGCTGACCTGTTTGGGCCTGGGAAGTTCCGAGCTTCACCTTGACCTGGAGATTACAGGCCGACCTATTTTGGCCCAGAGGGGTCCGAGGTATACAGTTGGCCAGGGCCGAGGTTCACTGTCCGACCTAACTACCTCAGTGCGGTGGTTCGTGTTGTGGGTGCAGGAGAAGCTGTGGGAAGGTAGTAAGATCCGACCTAGTAAAAGATATTAAGCGCAAGACCCAAGGTACGGCACATCCATGCCGAGCTAACCGAGGTGGTGGGCTGTAGGTCGGGCAGGAGTCAATGCTCCTGTCACTTCCAGCCGGGTACTAGAGCGCCTGACACGGGAGCGTCTGTCAAGGAGCATGGCAGAGGCGTGCTCCGGGTTCGGCGGGCCTGCACGTCTCCGACCGCTGACCACGCGAGGTCTGGGAAAAGGCTACGAGGTAGCTCTGCCAGGCCACGTCCTGTCTCGGTCAGAGGGGACATGCTAGTTCTGCCGTTAGGCTACAGGAGATGGGCAAGCCACGTCTTGTCCCCGACCGAGGTACGGTGGTACGGTGGTGACCGTTGCAGAGGCATGGCAACAGTGTTCTGCGAGGGGCACAATGGTAACCCGGCTGGCCTATATAGTGGGCTTCACCCCCTCCTGCTGGAGGATCCAGATCAAGAAGAGACCCCCCCCGCGCTGGAGCTAGTTGATCAAGAGAGAAAGAGAGAAGGAACTCGGAACACCCCGGAAACACCTCGGATTCAGCTCGGAGTGCCTTCTTCCTCCCGTTTAGCTCCATCTTTTACCTCAAGTTCTCACCATTGTATCATCATACAGCTCGAGGAGCAGCTTGTACTTGTCACTCTGAGCTATACACTGACTAGGATAGTGCTGCAGTAGGGGTGTTACCTCCACAAGAGGGCCCCGAAGCAGGGTACATCGTGGTGTGTTTGTGTTCTTGCTTTCTTGGTTCTTCGTTCGTGTTCTTGCGTGTTCTTGCGTGTGCACTTCTTGAGTGCATAAACCCTCCCCGGATTCCCCCAACGACCATTCGGCCCCATCTTAGCCATACCTATGGCATCTGCCGTGATCCCACCACGACAGTTGGCGCCCACCGTGGGGCAGATTGAGGCGTTGGAGGGAGTTTTCATCCGGACGGGCTCAGGCGAGCGTGTTCTTTCCGGGCTTGTCGCCAAGATCGGAGAGTTCACCTTCATCAGCGACAACGCGGGGTGTTTCGCCGGCAAGCCTTCCCCGAGCACGGCTTCACCATGATGCTCGGCAGCTTCGTCACGTACGTTGCTGTCGAGGTTGTTCGCGGGTACCCGGAGCAGGTGCTCGTGGACGACGAAACTCCTCTCCTCGCGGCTTTAGGTCGGCGTATCACTCGCCCCGAGAGCTGCGTAGAGGTGATGTGACAGGTCCGGTTGACGCCGCTGGCAAAGTAGATGCCAGCCAGTCCAAGGCAGCCGAGGTTGCTAAGGTGAGATCTGCAAAGCCCAGGCTAGAGAAGGACTTGCCTGGCACCCCAGAGCTGCGGGCCGAGGTGCGACCCTGGTAGAGATAGTGGATACACTGGCAGACCCAGTAAATCCAGGAGTGGACATAGTAGTGACTGTGGCCGACCTAGAGGCAAAGCGTGTCCTGTTGCAGAAGGAGGCTGTAGCAATGATAACAGCTAGAGATGAGTTCAATAGAGATCTGCGCGAGTACAATGCAGCGAATGGCTTCACCCCGGTAGCGGTTGATACACATAGGGGAGCCGAGGTGCGGCAGAGAGGCAAGGGGCTCAACGATGAGATAAACAGGGAGGCTCGACCTACCACCTCGGCTAGGAGTGGGAGTCGCGTGTCAACTGGAAGGCCGGTGTATAGTTCCCCTGCTAAGAACCTCAGAGCTGCCGAGGCAGGCAGGGCCGAGCTATCCGGATTATCTGGAGATGCATGGCGTGCGCAGCAGAAGCGAGTCAATGAGTTAGTATATGTGGCTAACCAGCAGAATGAGGCTCTCCGCAGAGCAATGCCGGGGCTGGTGATTCAGAGATGGTTTATTCAGCTAGGCCAGTCAGTCAGGTGTCCAAGGGGCAAGCCTCGTCTCCACTCGTCGGAGGAGCCGATCGAGCCCGGAGTGTCACCTCGGGTCAGAACCAGCAGCTGCAGATGTATGATCCAGTCCTAGCAGCAAAGCAGAAGGTGGGCCAGGGCAATGCTAGCCGAGCTAAGGGAAACCCCGGCCCAGGCAATGCGAGCCGGCTAAGGGTAACTCCGGTCAGGGAAATCAGAACGGCGGTCAAGCAGCATCGGCTGGCCGAGGTAAACCACCTCCGCCCCCGAGGTATCAGCAACAACCTCGGCAGCAGGGGCAATATCAGCGAGAGCCGGAGTATGTTCAGCAACCTCAGAACGTCGGTCAAGGCGATGACCGATATGATGATGGAGACTCGGCCATGGCACGAGCTGGATACCACAGAGTGGATGGGGCGTTGGGACCTCGGATAGGAGGTCGGATGTTAGCTCCAGGCGATGTCCGTAACAAGCTGGATAGAATCTACTTGTCTGAGCAACTGGAGGAGGAAGGCCCTCCTGGTCCGGCGTGTTTTGGACCTCGGATCATGAAGGAGCCACCACCACCAGTATCTCAGTTCCAGTTAGGTCGGAACACCAAGCCATACAATGGGAGCACCAAGCCACAAGATTGGCTGACAGATTATGTATCCTCGGTGCACATTGCGGGGGGCAATCGCCGATGGGCGGTCCGGTATCTCCCGCACATGTTGGAAGGTCCAGCTCGGATCTGGCTGAATAATTTGCCGGAGTATAGTATCAACTCCTGGATAGACTTGGAGCTGGCGTTTAACAGCAACTTTGCTAGTACATACAAGAGGCCAAACCGACCTCAGCTCCTGGCGGCATGTAAGCAAGATGATCATGAAACTGACCGAGAATTCTTAACTCGGTGGAGCAATGTTCGGAATTCCTGTGAAGGAGTGGTAGAGGCCAGGCCATTTCCTGGTTTGCAGATGGTTGTCGACATGGCAGCATGCTGTGGCAGAGGCTCCAGAGAGATATGCCGAGATCCCTAGCAGAAACAATCCGGGTTGCAGATTCTTATGCCCTGGGTGATCCGATGCAGCCAGCAGCAGAGGCAGGAGCACGTAACAGAAGGAGGGAGCCAATAAACAACCGGCTCGGACCAAGGTGTAATGACCGTCAGGAGTTCGGACAGAAGAGGAGGGAGCCGGACTATCCATACCCTCCAACCAAGTTGCAGCGGTGAACCCGGATCAGCCCGGAGCTGGAGGTGTCCAGAGGCCAAAAATCAATGGTCCGGCATTTAGTCCGAACCGGAGCCACCCATGACCTATGAATCAATGATAGATGGTCCGTGCTGTTACCATACGACTGACCCGCGCAAGCCAGCCAACCATTCAACCCGGCAGTGCAGCTGGAACCGCAGAATCAGAGAAGAGGGGGCAAGGGCCGGAGGAATCAGAACAGGACCACCACCTCAGAGATTTCAGCCGAGGTCCCACCCTAATCTGTCCGGAGCAAATGTTACCCCGGTAACCACTGCACCTCTTCCGAGGCCTGCAGCAGCAAGACCCGTGAATGTTGTGAATGTCCGAGGTAATAACAACAACAATGGTGCCGGACCAAGTCAGCAGTATGAATACCCCGGAAATGACTATAGAGAGGTTCATGCGAGCTATGTGGTCTTTGTGACCGAGCCAACTGACAAGAAGAGCGTGCAGAGGCGTGCCATGGAGGTGAATGCAGTAATGCCGGTGGTGCCGACCTATATGAACTGGTCTGAGCAGGAGATCACTTGGAGCAGAAAGGACACACCTCGGATCATGCCGAGCCCTGGAAAGTATGCCCTGGTGGTAGATCCAACGTTGTGTGGGCCTACCAACAATGTGAGGTTCACCCGAGTTCTGGTGGACAATGGCAGTGCCATCAACATCATGTACCGAGACACAATGGTGAAATTGGGCATCTCGCCTAATCAGTTGATGCCAAGCAGTTGTACTTTTCATGGGATTGTGCCCGGCGTTTCCTGTGCACCCATGGGCAAGATATGGGTGGATGTAGCATTTGGAACCAAGGAAAATTGCCGAGTTGAGAGTATCGAGTTCGAGGTGGTGGACTTGGAGAGTGCATACCATGCACTGCTTGGAAGGCCGGCTTTGGCCAAGTTCATGATTTCCACCCATGTTGCATACCTGAAGATGAAAATGCCAGGGCCTAATGGGATCATATCCATCTCGGGTGACTACAAGCGAGCATTCAGTGTGCCTCGGCGGGTCTAATCTAGCCGAGTCTTTGGTGATCGCAGCCGAGAAGAAGAAGCTGCATCAAGTGGTGGCAATGGCGCAGTCAACACAGCTCGGCCTGTCCGGACTGATGAGCCCGGACTCAACTGCGGCGTTCGAGGTACCCAAGGAGACCAAGAAGATCCCCATTGACCCGGAGCACCCAGAGCATGTGGCCATCATTGGGACCGGGCTAGGCGAGAAATAGGAAGGCGAGCTCTGTCACTTCCTCCGTGAGAATCGGGATATCTTTGCATGGTCGGCTAAGGACCTGCCAGGTGTTCCGAGGGAGTTGGCAGAGCACTCTTTATTTGTTAGGCCAGAGGTGAAACCGGTGAGGCAACCGACCCGTCGTCTCTCAGACGACCGGAGACAAGTGGTGCTGGACGAGCTGGCTAAGTTGCTTGCAGCCGGGTTCATAATGGAGGTACTGCATCCGGACTGGATATCCAATCCGGTCTTGGTGGAAAAGAAGAAAGACGAGCCAGCCGTGGTCAAGGTGTGGCGCATGTGCATTGACTTCACTAACCTCAACAAGGCGTGCCCAAAAGATCCATTTCCATTACCTCGGATTGATCAAGTGATCGATTCCACTGCTGGTTGTGAACTGTTATCTTTATCGATGCGTACTCTGGTTTTCACCAGATACCACTGAACCCAAAGGATCAAATAAAGACTGCTTTTATTACCCCGTATGGGGCGTATTGCTATCGTGTCATGTGTTTTGGTCTGAGAAATGCCGGGGCAACTTATCAGAGGTGTATGCAGAAATGCCTGCACTCTCAGATGGGCAAAAATGTGCAAGTGTATGTCGATGATATTGTCATCAAAACTAAGGAGAAACATACTCTCCTCGAGGATCTCGAGGAGACATTTGTGAATTTGAGAAAGTATCGGTTGAAGCTTAACCCGGACAAGTGCACCTTTGGTGTCCCGGCTGGAAAGTTGCTCGGATTCCTGGTGTCTAGCCGAGGTATCGAGGTTAACCCGGCCAAATCCGAGCTATTGAGAGCATGAAGTTACCGAAGTGTTTGAAAGATGTGCAGAAGTTCACAGGGTGCCTAGCCTCGTTGAGCCGATTTGTAGCTCGGCTAGGAGAAAAAGCCTTACCTTTGTACCAGCTCATGAAGAAAAGTACCGGGTTTACATGGACCCCGCAGGCCGACGTGGCGTTTGGTGAGCTGAAAAAGATGTTGTCCACTGCCCCGGTGTTGCGTCACCATTGCACAATGAGCCGATGTTACTTTACATTGCGGCCACAAACCGAGTTGTAAGTGTGGCAGTGGTGGTGGAGCGCGAAGAAGGTGGCAGGTCGGTGCAGAGACCGGTGTATTACTTGAGCGAGGTGATCTCTACCTCGAAGCAGAACTATCCTCACTACCAGAAGATGACGTATGGTGTTTACCTGGCGGTCAAGAAGTTGAAGCATTATTTCCAGGAGCATCCCATGACGGTGGTGTGCGAAGCTCCAATCTCGGAGATCATCGGGTGCAAAGATGCAACTGGCCGAGTTGCCAAATGGGCGATTGAGGTGTCTCCATATGCACCACATTATGAGAGAAGAGACGCAATTAAATCCCAGGCGTTGCCGGACTTCTTTTGTGATTGGGCCGAGATGCAGTATGAGCCACCCAGGCCGGACTATAATTATTGGAAAATGCATTTTGATGGGTCCAAAACAAAGATCGGGCTGGGGGCTGGAATAGTCCTCACCTCGCCAAAGCAAGATCAGCTGAAGTACGTGCTGCAGATTCATTTCTCAGCATCAAACAATGTGGCGGAGTATGAGGCCTTAATCCATGGCCTCAAGGTGGCAAAGGAGATCGGTATCCGGCGTGTAGAGTGCTTCGGCGATTCCGACCTGGTGGTGCAACAATCTTCTGGAACTTGGGATGCTCTGGATGCCAACATGGCGTTATATCGGTTCCATGTGCAAAAGATATCCGGGTTCTTTGAAGGGTGTGAGTACAGGCATATACCTCGGGCAGAAAATGATGCTGCCGACGTGTTGTCAAAGCTCGGTTCATCAAAGAGGCAGTACCACCAGGGGTAGCCCTGAATCACTTGAGAACTCCTTCAATCAAACCTTCTCCTGAATCCGAATCTATTTTCATCCCGGCGGAGCAAGAGCCCGGACCTGTTCCAATGGAGGTAGACGTCGGATGCGTTTGGTCGGACCCGGGGACTGCACACCAAACCTCGGGGACTGCTCATCCAGACTCGGGGACTGGTCGCAGGATGGTGGAGGAAATAATGGAGGAGATTATGGTGGCCGAGCCAATGGAGGTGGATGAGGAACTTTTTCCTTTGCACCCGGTGCCGGAGTGGGCGGAGCAAATTATGAAGTTCATAACGGAGGGAAGCACGCCAAGTGACACAACCGAGGCTAGGAGGATTCAAAGGAGGGCCAAGGCGTACACCATCATCAACAAGGAGCTCTATAAAAGAAGCGTAACCGAGGTGTTGCAACGGTGTGTTGAGCCAGCTGAAGGCAAGGAGATGCTTTTGGAGATCCACCAAGGAGAGTGTGGTCATCATTGCAGCACAAGAGCTCTGGTGGCCAAGGTGTTTAGGCATGGGTTCTATTGGCCCACTGCTCTTGCTGATGCAGAGGCCATAGTCCGGAGATGTGAAGGATGCCAAAGGTTTGCCAAGCAAACGCATATGCCAGCTTCGGCGCTCAAAACAATTCCTATCACTTGGCCGTTTGCGGTATGGTGTTTGGATATGGTGGGAGAGTTCAAACCAGCCCGAGGTAACATGACACACATATTGGTGATGGTGGACAAATTCACCAAGTGGATCGAGGTGAAACCAATCCGGAAGTTGGATGGTCATTCAGCAGTGACTTTCTTGAAGGAGATTATTCTGCGATATGGCTACCCCCATAGCATTATCTCGGACAACGGCACTAACTTTGCTGTTGGAGAGTTCGCTCGGTTTTGCATGAACAAGGGAATCCGGCTGGACATAGCCTCGGTGGCACACCCGGAGTCTAATGGACAAGTGGAAAGATCAAATGCTCTAGTGTTGGCCGGCATCAAGGCTCGGCTCATTGAACCACTGCTGAAAACGCCGGGGTGTTGGATAGATGAGATACCAGCAGTACTGTGGGGTCTAAGGACCACGCCAAATCGATCAACTGGCTATACGCCATTTTTTATGGTCTATGGGGCAGAAGCTATGCTACCCACTGACATCGAATATGATGCGCCCAGAGTGGCAATGTACACTGAAGCCGAGGCAAAAGAGGCTCGGGAGGATGCAGTAGATCTGCTTGAGGAAGCGAGAGAATTGGCCTCATCTCGGTCAGCAATTTACCAGCAAGGTCTCCGACGTTATCATAGCCGGAGTATCAACCCTCGTGTGTTTCACGAGGGAGATTTGGTGCTGAGGTTGGTGCAGCGCAAGAAAGGCCGGCACAAGTTGTCACCTCCATGGGAGGGACCGTTCGTTGTGAGCCGAGCTCTGCTCAATGATTCCTACTATCTTATAGATGCGCAGGAACCAAGGGAAGATGGGCTGGACAACCCCGGTCAGAGGTCAGGCGACCATGGAACGTAGCTCTACTCCGACCTTTCTACTCATGAAAGGCGCAATGTATGTACCTCGGTTAATCCTTAATAAAAATGTCGGCACTCCGAGGTTAAAGCTCGGGGACTGCCTCGCTCTTGTGCTTATGTTTTATCTCTGTTTGTCAGTTTCGTTCATATGCCGAACTATTTTGAACCTCGTCTCAAACTTCAAGTAATGTGTGCTATGAAACTAATCTTGTGACTCGACTGGCATCTGCCTAAAAGGTAGTCAAGAGCAAAGAGGAAAAAACGTGGGAGACATGAAAATGAACTCGGGGACTCGGTCCAAAATTATAGTTCGGCATGTGTCGTTTACTAACCCCTGTCTTTACCTTTCGTTTATGTCGGATGACTTTGAAACATACCTCGGAATTTACCAAGTACTGTATGCTATGAACAACAATCTTGTGACTCGACTGGCATCTGCCTAAAAGGTAGTCAAGAGCAAAGAATGCCAAACATAGTAAACACGAAAGTAAACTCGAGCAATCATTCAAAAGGATTCGACGTAAAGCTTAGAAAAGCATGGTTCGATAAGCATGATAGTAACAGAGGTAGCAAAAGGAACTACTTAAGTTTGATTACATCTGCGTCCCGGCATACCGGGGATTTAATGAAGTTTTTTGGCCAAGCATAAGTTCAGGTCGAGGCATCAGGAATTACGTCGGCAGCAGCCGATGCAGCAGGGACGTCCGGAGCCGAGGTAGCCTGGGAGGTGCTGGCAACGTCGGCAGTAACCTCGGCACCAGGTTGTGGAGAAGC
Organism: Poa pratensis; assembly: GCA_947311845.1. Lineage (NCBI taxonomy): Eukaryota > Viridiplantae > Streptophyta > Magnoliopsida > Poales > Poaceae > Poa > Poa pratensis. The sequence goes on from CAMZMU010000015.1 coordinate 5,789,316, forward strand.
CTCGGTTTCTGCTTCGCGGGTGTCACCATCGTCACCTTGCTCGGCTTCGACGTCGGATTCTGTTTCGTATTCATCCTCTTCTGGCTCGTCATCTTCGGCGTCGGAGTAGGTGTCTCCCTCGCTCAAGTTCTTGGTGTTGGCATATCCAGCGAAGAAGGCAGCCATCTTTTCGCGCCGCTGGATGAGAATTGGGTCCGTGGACCAGGGCGAGCCTCGGCGAAGAGTGTCCATCTTTTCGAGGTCGAGCTTCTCGCACCAAGTCATGATGAATTTGAGAGCGGCATCAGCTCCAGCGCGAGCCGAGATGAGCGCCACTCTCGAAGTCTTTGTTCGGCTTCACGAAGCTTGGCGGCGAGCTCAGGCGTAGTATTGGGAGCATCGGCAAGAGGCCACAAGGCTCGGAAAGCAGACACACCTGCATCAGGAGTTCGGACCCAATGGTTTTCAAGGGATGGATCCGAGCTTTGATGGCCACGATGTGGTCCTCAATGGTCCAGGCGGGGTTCGTCTCGTACGCCTCTTCCTGTGCTGATCAGTGATATTGCGAGCCGAAATTGGGTGTAGGTGAAGTGCTCTGCAGAAGGATAGCCTGTTAATAATGAAAGAAACAGTTCGGCAAAGAGCCAGTACTGTTGAGGACAAAGCAAGGATAAGGGGGGCAAGAAGCTTACCGTCCATTTCTTTGTTGATGCGTTCCAGCGTCGGGAGGAGCTGGTTAACCGAAGCTTGAAGGGCTTCATAAGCCTCGGTGGCCGAGGTGGCGCGGGCCTCGGCTAACTGGAGCGCATTCTCATGTTCCTTGGCGGCATCCTCCCGAAGTTTCTTCTCTGTTTCAACAACACTGGCCTTTTCCGCCTGCAGCTGCTCTTTTCCGACGTCCGCAGCTCGTGATGCGCTTCAGTTCCTTTACCAGACGAGCTACTTCGGCTTTCTCTTGTTGGAGCTTTTCGTCCAAAGAGTTCTTTTCTGCAAGGACGGCCTTGTGCTCGTCGTGGAGTTTCTTGTGGTCAAACAAGGGTGTGAAGATGTCCGTGCGGACGTTCATAGTATTCTGCAAGGAAGAAAAACATAGCTCGGTTAGAAAGGCTATACCTCGACAAGAGTCTCGGGGACTCGAGGCATGATAAAGTAAGGTAAAATGGTTTGGATCGTCGGATGAAAAGTAAGGTAAAATTCAAAGCCAAACAATTTTAACTCCGGCGGAGCGTCAATAGTTTACCTCGAATCTCGGGGACTGGGAATGGTGGATATTAGATGAGATACTGCATGAAAGTAAAGAGAATAGGACTTACGTCGATGTTTTGAGCAGCACGCAGGGCAGCGACTTGTAGGTCGTACGCTTCGGCCGCAGGCGCTGTTTCCCGCAGGGTGCTCACCTACCGGAGCAGCTAGGGAGGCCGAGGAGACCTCGTCTGCAGAATTCCAGTCTGCGTTGTAGTGTTCCAAGGAGCCGAGGCTCTGGTCACTGTCAGTGCGCAGAGGAGGATATCCCCACGGTCCGCCCTGCTCGATGCCCCTAACCGAGGCCTCCAAGGCAGCAGCCTCGGAGCTTGAAGCAGGCCGGTTATCCAGTATAAGAGATGTCCTCCGAGCATATTCGTCGGCCGGAGGAGCAGTCTCATCAACGGGTGCGGCAAATGGAGGAATTCGGCGTGTCACCGGGGGAGGAGACCTCGGTTGCATCCTTGAAGGAGAAGAGATAGTCAGGGTGCCAGACCCAGATGTTGGTTTGGGGGTGACCTTGACTTCACGTCTCTTTCTCTTTCTCCTTGCCTTTCTCCAACGGCAAGGTAGTCTGGCGAACTGGTTTTTGGGGCTGTTGCTGGGCTGTTGCTTCTGCTGAAGCTTCTGCTGTTGCTGCTGTTGGTTGCGGGCAGTCTGGCTGCGGGGGGAGATCGAGGCTCCGGCAAGGCGGTAGCCGGAGTTCTGGCGCGATTGGTCCCCGCATCCGTTTGAGGACGCGGAGAAGTCTGACCTCGGGTGGGGGCAGATTTCTCCAAGGCCGGGCCAGACCTCGGTGGAGGAGATACGGGGCGAGAGTTCGTCGGGGTGGTCGTGGCTTCAGAGGCACCAACGGGTGCAGTCATGGAGGATACCTCCTGATCCACTTCTATGGGTCACTGCAACGAAGGAAGATGGTCAAGTGTTAGTACCGAGGTGATAAGTTTAAGCAACAAACTTTGTTGGCTATAGAAGCAAAGCATTACCCATCCGAAGTAGGAAACTTCTTGCCCCCTCGGGCATGAGGAGGATTTCCGGACTTCTTCAGCCGACGTCTTGACCGGAGCCGCAGTGGGTCCGGAGGCTCCAGTGGCGGATGGTTCGGCGGCCGAAGTTGCGGCACCCCGCGTTTCCGGCTGGTTGCTGGAGTAAAGTTCGGAAGGTGAGGAAGGCAGGAGATAGGTACCGCGTTTATTGGTTCCATGACGAGAAATCCCTCCTCGTCATCCGAAATCTCTTGAACTGAAGCTTGTGCTTGAGGCTTACCCGCGGTGGTGACGCGGGCCGAGGCAATGGGCATGTAATCCTCGTTGTCAGGGTCCTCGTTGGATGGTGGGTCCTCGACAGGAAGATCCTTGCCGAAGTGGTCCGCAGGATGGACTCCATCCTCGGCGGTCTGGCGGGAGAACAGCTATATGGCAGACATATGAAAAGGAGTTAGGAAGAAATGTCAAGATGAACGTCGGTAGCAAGACCTCGGTGGTAAAGGAGTACCGAAGAAAACGTCGGAACAGCGTACCTGTTTTGGTGGCTTGGTCCTGTAGTGGGGTTCCCTTCCCCATGTCCAAGCGTCAGGATCTTGGACTTGGTGATAGCTCGGACTCGCCGAGCTACAGCGCGTTGTCCAGTGCAACGTGCGTATGGCGGGTTGGATCATAAAGACCGCTCATGTGGCAGATCTTGTGAGTCCTCGCCTGGAGAGGGGAGACCCTGCGCTTCACAAGTGCAGGCCAGATCGTCAGCCGTCAGGACTTTCCCGTCGTTCGCAGGGTCCTCCGGGTCCTGCCATTTCGCAACATACCCATGGATGGACTTGATTTCGCTGGTGAGAGGGGGAGTGTAGTCCCAGTTGAGCGGTTCGTAGGAGGGCTGAGGTTAAACGCGGCAGATTGAGGAAGTCCTCTTCGCCGGAGTTCTTCACGTAAAACCACGTCCGGAGCCACTTGCGAACGGTGTCCGAGTAGCGATACGTGGGAAGATGGAGTTTCGGCGAGGAGCTACGATGGCTGCTCCGCAGGCGGTTAGTAGCTTGGGCAGATCCTTGTTTTTTCGGATCCGGGATCACTTGCCGCGCTTAAGTTGGAAGTAGCGAGAAAAGAGGTCTACCGTGGCTTTGAGGCCGAGGTATCCCTCAGAGAAGGAAACGATGCAGGAGAGAGTGGTGATGGCGTTGGCGGGGAGGTGATGAACCTGGAGTCGAACTTGTCGAGGAAGCTCCGGAAGAAATCACTAACGGGCAGTCCGAAGCCGCGCTGGAAGTGCGCGACGAAGACCACCCGTTCCCCTTCCTTGACTTGAGGCTCGAGTTCGCCCTCTGGCAGGCGACACTCTACCCCGGCGGGAATCCGCCGAGTCGCCCTGAGCCACTGGATTTCATCCGGAGTTACATCCGAACCTTCCCAGCCGGCTCGTTCTCCGACCTCCAGTTCGAGGTCTGGAACCTCGGTTTGTTCCGAAGTCTCAGGAGGAGACATCTCGGCAGAATCAATCTGCAGAAGAGCACAGAAGTTTAGCAAAAGAAAAAGTGAATCTGGAATCTAAGGCTATATCTGGCTAACTCAGGAGGAGTTGGACGGCTATCTAATGTACATAGACATATCTATGCTAGGCGAGCATCTATCCGAGGTATGAAACTCCTACTACCCAAAAAAGTATGCAAGTAAGATCTACCGGAGGAGGTAAATAGAGTTTTATTCAAGAACATATGAAGAACCAAAGCGCAAAAGGAAGAAACCTAGGGCAATGCCTAGGGTATCAGAAAGGGAGTACATACCGTGAAAACGAGGTGCTGAAGGGCGGCGCCGGTGACGCGGTCGCAGCGGCGACGAAGGACTGCTCGTCGGCGGCGGCGGGAACGTGTTTTCTTCTCAACCGGAAGCGGCGGCACTGGTGGCGATGGAGGCGAGAGGGCGAGTGAAGGAGGAAGAAGATGGCGAAGTTACCCGTGGGGCCCTACTTATAGCCGCGCGCGGTAACTGCCCGCATTAACTGCGCCACTACCGCGCGGTTATCGGGAGGCGCGGGATCGTGTGCGAGTGGGCGCACGGTTACGCGGTCTGCGGCCGCACGATCGGCCACATCGTGGGCCGCAGAGTGGCAACCGCCCACCCCGGATTTCCTGCGCTGGTCAGCACAAAATCGAGGGGTCGTGGGCGGTCAAGTACTTGAGTGCGCAGGTGCGCTGTTCGGTGGGTCCGCTGACGAGGGCGGCGTGTGGTCAGAATCTGCTTGGCAGAGGTCCGGATTCCGAAGCCCGGGCAGAGATTCTTCGCCACGTACCTCGGAAATTCTTGAGGCAAGAGGGTGCTGAGTCAGATAGCTCGGAGAGTTCAGTTCGCATATCTACCTCGGATTGGATGGTGGTGTGTGGAGGTACCTCGGCGTGACTATGTTGGAGGTCGGTTTAGGAGGTGGTGTATGCTTGTTTAACCTGCTACGGCCCTCCTTCCGAGGTCGTAGGACCGCCCAGCTTCGGGGACTAATGTAGGGGAGTATCCCCGGGTAGGGTCAAGGATTGGCATAGGTGGTGTTCGAAGTTGTGCCGAGGTACGGAAAGGCTGACCTGTTTGGGCCTGGGGAAGTTCCGAGCTTCATCTTGACCTGGAGATTACAGGCCGACCTATTTTGGCCCAGAGGGGTCCGAGGTATACAGTTGGCCAGGGCCGAGTTCACTGTCCGACCTAACTACCTCAGTGCGGTGGTTCGTGTTGTGGGTGCAGGAGAAGCTGTGGGAAGGTAGTAAGATCCGACCTAGTAAAAGATATTAAGCGCAAGACCCAAGGTACGGCACATCCGTGCCGAGCTAACCGAGGTGGTGGGCTGTAGGTCGGGCAGGAGTCAATGCTCCTGTCACTTCCAGCCGGGTACTAGAGCGCCTGACACGGGAGCGTCTGTCAAGGAGCATGGCAGAGGCGTGCTCCGGGTTCGGCGGGCCTGCACGTCTCCGACGCTGACCACGCGAGGTCTGGGAAAAGGCTACGAGGTAGCTCTGCCAGGCCACGTCCTGTCTCGGTCAGAGGGGACATGCTAGTTCTGCCGTTAGGCTACAGGAGATGGGCAAGCCACGTCTTGTCCCGACCGAGGTACGGTGGTACGGTGGTGACCGTTGCAGAGGCATGGCCACAGTGTTCTGCGAGGGGCACAATGGTAACCCGGCTGGCCTATATAGTGGGCTTCACCCCCTCCTGCCAGGGGGATCCAAGATCAAGAGAGAGACCCCCCCCCCCCCCGCGCTGGAGCTAGTTGATCAAGAGAGAAAGAGGAAGGAACCTCGGAACACCCCGGAAACACCTCGTATTCACCTCGGAGTGCCTTCTTCCTCCGTTTAGCTCCGTCTTTTACCTCAAGTTCTCACCATTGTATCATCATACAGCTCGAGGAGCAGCTTGTACTTGTCACTCTGAGCTATACACTGACTAGGATAGTGCTGCAGTAGGGGTGTTACCTCCGCAAGAGGGCCCCGAAGCAGGTACATCGTGGTGTGTTTTGTGTTCTTGCTTTCTTGGTTCTTCGTTCGTGTTCTTGCGTGTTCTTGCGTGTGCACTTCTTGAGTGCATAAACCCTCCCCGGATTCCCCCAACGACCATTCGGCCCCATCTTAGCCATACCTATGACATCTGCCGTGATCCCACCACGACATCAGTGGAGGACTTCACCGACACTGAAGGTGGGTTCTATGTGGACGTCGACGAGTAGTCTGGGGTTCCCAGGTGGCAGCTTGGGACATCCCGGAGCAGCTGGCGCTGGAATGTTTATCTTTAGGCCTCTTAGGCCATAATCTGGATCTTGTTGTTTAGAACAACTTAATTCGCTTCCGCATGTTGTACTGTTGGGTCTGTGACCTCTGGTTGTAATATTTGCTATCTTTCTCTATTATAAGAGTTGAATTATAATGCTTTGAGTCGTAGAGTATGTGATGTGCCAGTTGTTCCACAAGTCTTGATCTCTCTATTATGCATTGATAGTTGTGCCTGTGTTAAGGCATCAATCGGGGTGTTGCGTTGCGGTGATCAATTCCGAGCAACGCCTGCCAAAGGTTTTGGCCGGGGATTGGTAAACCCGTAACCTCGGTTTTATCGCTTAACCGGTGACACACAGCATCCTTGTATAGCAGTCGGGTCGGGGCGCTACAAGTTGGTATCAGAGCAGGACTGCCTGTAGGAAACCCTTCTACTGGTCGACGTGAGTCTAGTGTTTGTGCAAAATATTTTTTTTAAACTAAAAATGAGTTGTGAAAACCATCTTAGGATTCTTTTTACTCCTTATCTGGCTACCTCTATTCTCGGAGCAATCTTACCTCGATTTGAGTTAAAGGTTTTACTTCTCATCTGTTACTTCAAAAATTATTAGTATCACGGGGTTGGGTTCTACCTCTAGTGTTATGTGTCAGGTTGCTCCGCTGCGTTACAATCAGATATCAACCTCAGATTTTGAACAATGTTATCCCTACTGAGCCTAATCACTTATTCCTTCTTCGGGTTTTAACCCAAGGACTTGAACAGAAGGTCCCGGATTGTGCCGGATAGTGTGGGTTGAATCACGTGGTTTCGTAACCATTTGAATCTCACGCTAGTGGTACATGATGCTGATCTTTGACCCAAGTTCCATCTTGTTGGTCCCTTGTTCGTTGTTACCCAAAGTATTATCGTCCCTAGTCTGTGTACTTGAGTAGACGCTAGTGCTTTTGTCTCAACCATTCGGAGATAGATGCTAACGGTGTCCTTGTCAATTCTCCAGAATGGCTCGAGGAGGCCGCGGTAACAACAACAATGATGAGGAACCGCCGCCACCCCCTTCAATGGCGCAAGTCTTGATGGCCATTGAGGAGAACCACGGGCGCAATGAGCGGCTGCTCGAGCAGTTGGTGCAGCAGAATGCACAGAGGAATGGCTGCAACACTCTCACTGAGTTCCTGCGCTCGCAGCCACCCACCTTCTCTGATGCTAAGGAGCCACTGGACGCTGATGACTGGCTTCGCGCTCTGGAGCGCCAGTTCGGCGCGCTGCATGTACCAGTGGCCGAGCAGGTCAACTTTGCCACCTACCTCCTGACTGGTGCGGCTGGCTGTTGGTGGGAGAGTCATGTGGCGCTATTCGCCGTAGACCATGTTTTCACTTGGGCAGAGTTCCGCACAGCCTTTCGTGCGGCGTACATACCTCAGCCGATAATGGACCTGAAGAGAGGGAGTTCCTGGATCTGCACCAGGGAAATATGGATCTCCGAGCTTATGGGTGCAAATTCAACCATCTCTCTCGTTACGCCCCACGGGACGTGACCAATGATGCTGACAAGCAAGAGTTGTTCCGCAAGGGGCTTGCGCCGAGGCTCCGCTATGAGTTGCTGCCCTTCAAGTTCCAGAACTACCAGGAGCTGTTCAACCAGGCTCTCACTCTTGAGCAAGGAAGGAAGGAATTTGAGGCTTCCAAGAGGCTAGCACAAGGGGACCACCCGAGTTCCTCGGTTTCTCAGAGCAAGAAGCGCAGGGTTTTCGTTCCCTACAGCGTTGTGCCGCGTGCTCCATTTATGCCGAGGGCCGCGGGATACAGGCCACCACCGCCGCGCCCCGCTACTTCGACACTTGGGCGAGCGGGAGTGGGTATCGTCCTCCGTTACCTGCCCCACCTGGACTTACCTGCTTCGCCTGTGGCCAGGCGGGCCACTACTCAAGGGAATGCCCTCAAAAGGCACCTATCTCGGGAACACCTGCACGAGCCCCCGCCACTCCAGCTGGCAAGGCAGGTCCGATCGTGCGTGGTCACCTAAACCACGTCTCTGCTGAAGAACCTGAGGAGGACCCCAGCGTCTTTATGGGTGAGCTACGAATCAACGATAATCCCGCTACCGTTTTGTTTGATTCTGGAGCATCGCATTCATTCATATCTATAGCATTTGCAAAAGACCACAACATAGCTTTTGAGAACATGGGGTCTCCTATGGTGATCAAAACACCTGGTTCACGATGGCAAACCAATTGGATTACCCCGGAGGTACAAATTAATATAGGCTCCATGTCCTTCCCTTTTCCGTTGGTAGCCTGAAGTCAACTGACCTGGATGTCATACTGGGCATGGACTGGCTAGTAAAATACCGGGCGAATCTTGACTATGCTGCTAAGACCATTACCGTGACCACTTCTTCCGGTGACATTATGGAGTATTGGTCTGCACTATCAAAGCCTCCATCCTCAATCATTCCCTCTCACCGGAGATCAGCCTCTACTTTATGGAAGGCTTGTCCCCTCCTGAAATTCATGAAATACACGTGGTGTGTGACTTCCCGGATGTGTTTCCGGAAGAATTGCTGGCATGCCACCTGATCGGAGTGTGGAGTTTGTCATAGATCTAATGCCAGGTACTGCTCCGATTTCCAGGAAACCCTACCGCATGCCGGTGGAAGAGTTGGCTCTGTTGAAAGAGCAAATTGAGGAGCTGTTAGCGAAGGATTTCATTCAGCCTAGCAGTTCACCTTGGGGTTGTCCGGTACTCTTTGTCAAGAAGAGGGATTCTACCGTTCCTCGTTTGGTTTCTGATTATAGGCCGTTGAATGCGGTGACAATCAAGAACAAGTATCCTATTCCCCGGATCAATGATTTGTTAGATCAGTTAGCTGGTGCAAAGTATTCTCCAAGATGGATCTGAGGTCAGGATACCATCAGATCAAGATCAGAAAGGAGGATATCCCAAAGACGGCATTTGTTACTCGCTATGGCTCATATGAGTATACCGTCATGTCCTTTGGTCTCACCAATGCTCCAGCTACCTTCATGAGGCTCATGAACTCCATCTTCATGGATTATCTCGACAAGTTTGTCGTCATCTACATTGATGACATCCTCGTTTATTCCAAAACCGACGAAGAGCATGCTGAGCACCTTCGGTTGGTTCTGACACGACTTCGAGAACACCGCCTCTATGCCAAGTTCTCCAAGTGTGAGTTCTGGTTGGATAACCTTGTCTTCCTTGGTCATGTGATATCTGCTAATGGTGTGGCAGTCATTCCCGACAAGATTCAATCCATTTTGGATTGGAAAACTCCAATGTCAGTCAAGGACATTCGTAGCTTTCTCGGATTGGCGGGTTACTACCGCCGATTCATCGAAGGTTTCTCCAGATAGCCAAGGCCATGACTGCCCTTCTCAAGAAGGATAGAAAGTTCGCATGGACGGACGAAGCTGAAAAGAGCTTCCAGACACTGAAGCTAAACTCACATCTGCTCCTGTGCTCGTCCTGCCGGACACCAGCAAGGATTTCGTCGTCTTCTGTGACGCCTCTCTGCAAGGCTTGGGCTGTGTATTAATGCAAGAGGGCCATGTGGTGGCGTATGCTTCTCGCCAATTGAAGCCGCATGAGCACAACTACCCAACTCATGATCTAGAACTCGCCGCGGTGGTTTATGCTCTGAAGCAGTGGAGACCATACCTGTTTGGTAACCGTTGCGAGATTTTCTCGGACATAAGAGTCTGAAGTACCTCTTCACACAGCCAGATTTAAATCTCAGGCAGAGGCGTTGGTTAGAGTTAATCAAGGACTATGATGTGAGTCTGAACTATCAACCCGGCAAAGCCAACGTCGTGGCTGACGCGCTAAGTCGGAAGTCCTATTGCAACAATCTGATGATTGAAAAGGCTCAACCTGCTCTTCATGAAGAGTTCGCTCGTTTGAACCTGGAAATTGTTCCCTCTGGCAATCTAGCAAATCTGGAGATCAAGTCCACTCTTGAAGACCAGATAAAGGAGGCGCAACAACGTGAGAAGGGTATTCTGAAAATCAAGGAGAACCTTGCTAGCGGAAAGGCCAAATGTTTCTCTGTCAATGATTCCAGAGTAGTTTATTTTGGTGACCGTCTAGTGGTGCCAAAGAAACGAAAATTGAGGGAGCTGATACTCCAAGAAGCTCATGAATCTCCTCTATCCATCCATCCCGGTAGTACCAAAATGTACCAAGACCTTCGGCCACAATTCTGGTGGACTCGGATGAAGCGAGAAATCGCCAAGTATGTTGCTGAATGCGACACCTGTCGACGGGTGAAGGCTGAACATCAAAGGCCTGCCGGCACTCTTCGCCCTATTGCAGTTCCGGAGTGGAAATGGGATGAAATTGGTATGGATTTCATTACTGGACTGCCGAAGTCTCCTAGGGAAACGATGCAATTTGGGTAATCATTGATCGGCTATCAAAAGTTGCTCACTTCCTCCCCGTTCGGGTTGACATCACAGCCGCCAAGTTGGCAGATCGTATGCTTCCAAGATCGTCGTACTTCACGGCGTTCCCAAGAAGATAATCTCTGATCGTGGAAGTCTGTTCACCTCCAGGTTTTGGACTAGTTTCCAACAAGCCATGGGAACCCGTCTCAACTTTAGCATCGCTTTCCATCCTCAGACAGATGGTCAGACCGAAAGGGTTAACCAGGTGTTGGAGGACATGCTCAGGGCATGTGTCATCTCCTTTGGCAAGGATTGGGAGAAGTATCTTCCCTTTGCAGAGTTCTCCTACAACAATAGCTACCAAGCTAGTCTGGGAATGGCCCCATTCGAGGTTCTGTATGGAAGAAAATGCCGAACTCCGCTGAATTGGTCCGAGACGGAGAGAGGGCACTCTTTGGTCCAGATGTGATCAATGAAGCTGAGGAGAAGGTTAGAATCATCAGGGAGAATCTGAAGATTGCCCAGTCAAGGCAGAAGAGTTACTATGACAAGCATCATCAGGAGGTTCACTATGAAATCGGTGATAAAGCTTACCTCCGTGTCTCTCCCCTTCGAGGCGTTCGCCGCTTCGGGATCAAGGGAAAATTGGCCCCTCGCTACGTTGGCCCTTTCACTGTTCTGGCCAAGCAGGGAGATCTTTCTTATCAATTGGAGTTACCAGCCAACTTCCCAGATGTGCATGACGTGTTTCATGTATCCCAACTTCGCCGTTGTTTCAAAGATCCTATCCATGGAGTCAATCATGAGGAGCTAGATATCCAGGAAGATCTGACTTATCGTGAGCACCCATCCGTGTCCTGGATGAAGCAGAAAGGAAGACTCGTAATAAGACCACCAAGTTCCTAAAAATTCAGTGGTCTCACCATTCCGAAGAAGAAGCAACCTGGGAAAGGGAGTCTAGTCTTCGTGAGGAGTATCCCGACTTCTTTCCGCACTCTTAGAATCTCGGGACGAGATTCCTGTAAGGGGGGTAGAATTGTAACAGCCCGGAATTTGTGAACCTAAAAATGTGGATAAAATTTCCACTTTTGCTTTTCATTCTTGCATCATGGCATCCAAATTAAATTGCTAAGCTTGAAACAATTAATTTGGCACAAATTAAAACAAACGACAAAAATGGCTTCAAATCATTTTAAATGTTTTGGGAAAGTTTGTGACAAATAAAAATTACTTGGAGCTCTTATATTTGTCAAGGAAGTTCCAATAGTTTCAAATATAATTTTTGCAAAAGATTTGGATTTGAGAAATAACATAAATTGAGGGAAACTCAAAAATGCCTGTGAGCATTTTCTATGTTATGTTCCTATCAAATAAATTCCAAATGACCTCAAAATTTTATGGTTGCTTACCTCTGATGTAGGGAGGCTACCCCAAAATTTTCAGAATTTTTGGAATAGTTTAAGTGCCCCAATTAAATCACTAAGTGCTACTGGTTTTAAAGAAAATAGAAAAGGAGGAAGAAACAGAAAAGAACAAAACTGCCAGGGGGTTTTCGCAAAGTCACCGTCTTCCTCTGTAGCGACGTGCGACGCCGCCGACCGGCCGCCGTGTCCCTCGCGCCACGGTCGCGCCTCCACGCCGGGGCCCCCTCCTCTCCGTTCCTCTGCGAAGAGGATAAGAAGAGCACCCACGACGCTCCGCTCTCTCCACCCCGAGCTTGTCCCCCACCTGCTCCCTCCTCTCTGTTCTTCCACCATGGCCGAACCAAGCCGTACTCGCCGTCGCGAATCGCCGCCGTTCTAGGAGGCTCGGAGCAGATCGAGCAGGCGCACCACCTCCGCCTCGTCTTCCTCTCCATCCTCGTGCAAGGAATCGCTGCGGGGTCGCCGCACCGTCACCGCCGTCCGCGTCTTCTCCGACTCCGGCCGCCGCCCGTCGAGCAAGCTCACGGTCGATTTCGACCACCTCTGCACCAACGGAGCACACCCACGCGACGAGGGTGAGCACTCCGTCCTCCTGGACATCCTCCTCGTCCCTCTCTATCCGTGGTTCGTCGTCCACCGTAGCTAGAGCGTGGTCGCCGCCGGTGATGTCCACGGTCGAACGGCACTGAACCTTCGGGTTCAGTTTCGTCAGTTAAGTACGGGATTTTGTAACGTCAAAACAAAACAGATCCGTAGTCTAACAATCACCTCGCACCACCCCAGTGGCTAGCACGCTGCTGCTCAACCCAGCAGCCGCGGGTTCGAATCCCAGCCACCCCCTTTTTGCTCCTTATTTTCCTTGAGACGCTGACATCCGGGCCCCACCGGTCAGCGACCGTGGTGGTCACCTCAGCTTCCACCCCGCCCCGTCAGCACCAGCGTGGCACCTAGGCCCGCATGGCAGTGACCCGGGGTAGATCTGCCTCGGTGACAAAAATCACAGATCTAGATCCAGATCCAGATCTGGATTCCTGCGCACGGGTCCCACCCGTCAGTGGCACTGGGTAGCACCGTGCTGAGTATAAAAAGTTTCGGCCATTTTCTCTAAATCATTAAAATTGACAGAAAATCTAAATAAACTTGTAAATTCCATATCTTTGTGAATACTAATCCAACAATTGCAAATAATATATCAAATGATCAGTGGGATAAACTTTACCTTCTAACATCATTTTTAGGTTGAACTAAATAATGGAAATAGATTTTTCTTGCACTTTAGTAAAAGGGCAGATTATAAAATGAATTTGGGAAATTCATATCTTTAAAAATAATGATCCAAAAATTGAGTTTGATATACCAAAATGTTCAGCACTTAATATACTTCATGTTTCACCACTTCACCAAGCATGGATAATTAGTTTTGATGCTATTTAAGTGATGTTAGTAAAATGGCAGCATTAAATCAAATATTGAAAATACAATAACTTCTTATTGGATTATCAGAAAAATGTGTTTAATACATCAAAATGCTCAGAATAATAGGAACTAACCAATAACATCATTTGCATGCATATTTGAGCACAATTAATGTACTGCACTTTTTAGAAGTTAGGGAGAAACACTAAGATAATTATGGGGTTAATTGTTTTAGTTAATAGAAATATTTCCTTGCACCCCATTTAACTTGTTAGTTAATTTCAGTGCATTTGAAATGTCATGTCATCATGTGTTTGTGCATTGCATTTGTTATGCTTGTGTGGTTATTGATTGTGTCTTTCCGGTGTTTTTTTGCATCGATAGATCGAGCAGTCGGGGTTCCACCACAATACCCTGACGACCCGTATTACCAGCCCGCCGAACAAGGCAAGCGTAATCCCCCTCTGAGCATGTCTCCTCCTATATTTCTGCAATTATTTTCCCCACTATAATATTGCATTCGGTTCCAAATGTATTTTGCATGGAGTAGAGTATCCTACTAGTTGCATTAGAAATCTGTTGCCATTACCTGTATCCTTCCTAATATCCATAGGATTGAAGTGTTGGCCCGAGATAAGTATACTTGCTATGTATATGCTTAGCCATGCTTAGTTTAATTGCTTAGATGTCCGGTGGATGGTTCATTGTTGGAACAGTTGATGGAATGGCCGGATGTGATGGAAAATGGTGGTGATGGATAATAAATTGCTTAAGGCGGGGATGAGAGGCCACGGGGAATGTGGTGGGTTTGTCTCGTTCTCGCCGCCTAGTTGCGAGTTCTCCCCTTCGAGCCAAGACCGAGCGTGCAACCATGCGTGGGCCTATGCAATAGCAGGAACCCCCATCGATGAGGTAATTCGTGAGGGGCTAGCCAAGGGTCCTCTAGTTTGAGCTTCCATTTGCGCGTGCGTGATGATGGTGGAAAAGACTGAGATGAGGATGGTGGTGTTTAGGACTGTGGCCGCGGGGCAGGGTGCTGGAGCACTTAACCTGTCCTTCCGCACACTGATGATCCTTGGGTTAGTCTCATGCGAGTGAAAAGTCGTAGCCGCTCCCACCCAGCCGGCTTTCCAAGGAAGAAAGCTAATAGCTAGGCAATGGGCCGGACGGTACGCGTGGCAAACATTGTACACCCCTGCAGGGTAAATCTTTCGAAAAGCCGTGTCCGCGGTTATGGACGACTTGGTGCCGGATTCAGAGACCATAGGTAAACGTGAACGGAATGATTAAAACCTGAGTACTAAAGGTACTATCAAGAATGCAAGGTTGACTTCCTCGAGGGTGATTCGGGGAGGTGCCTTTGTAGACAGGTGCAGTGAATGATGGTGGTTGTTGATGGAGATGATCAAAGGAAAGAGTTTACTTCTTACCCCCTTTCGAAAATATTCTGATTAGTCGATGCCAGGTGTCTTTTATAAAGAAAACCAGCTTTATGCAAAACAGCCATAAAACCTTTGAAAACCAATCATTGAGCTAGTAGCTCTAATAATCTTGCAGAGTTCGTCGAACTCAGCGTTGTTTATTTGATTTCAGTGGAGGACTTGACCGACACTGAAGGTGGGTTCTATGTGGACGTCGACGAGTAGTCTGGGGTTCCCAGGTGGCAGCTTGGGACATCCCGGAGCAGCTGGCGCTGGAATGTTTATCTTTAGGCCTCTTAGGCCATAATCTGGATCTTGTTGTTTAGAACAACTTAATTCGCTTCCGCATGTTGTACTGTTGGGTCTGTGACCTCTGGTTGTAATATTTTCTATCTTTCTCTATTATAAGAGTTGAACTATAATGCTTTGAGTCGTAGAGTCTGTGATGTCCAGTTGTTCCACAAGTCTTGATCTCTCTATTATGCATTGATAGTTGTGCCTATGTTAAGGCATCAATCGGGGTGTTGCGTTGCCGGTGATCAATTCCGAGCAACGCCTGCCAAAGGTTTTGGCCGGGGATTGGTAAACCCGTAACCTCCGGTTGTATCGCTTAACCGGTGACACACAGCATCCTTGTATAGCAGTCGGGTCGGGGCGCTACATTAGCTCACCCTGAACGCGTGGTGGTGCTCGGGAGGACCGGAGATGGATGGAGACGGCGGCAATCGCCCGGCGACGCGGTGGCCGTGGTCGGAGAAGAACGGGCTCGTGCGCGACAATGCGGGCGAACATACTCGATTCCTTTGGCGAGGTTGTAGAGAAGATCACGGCGGAGCTGGTGGTGGTCTTCGATTTGGACGGGGGCTCCTCAATCACCAGCGTCGAGCTCGGCCATAGCGGCTAGGTCTGCGAGCTCGCGGGGAGAAGAACGGAGAGGAGAGGAAGCAGGTGAGCGAGTGGATAGGGAGCAGAGCGCGGTGGGGGCCTCCTCATCTCCTCGACGCGCAGGAGGGCGCGGGGCGCCTGGGCGCGGGCCAAGGCGACGAGCGGGCGCGGCTCGAGCAGCTCGCTCGGTCGCTACAGAGGAAGAAGAAAGGGATTTGTGGAAACCCCCCTGGAAATTTGTTGCCATCACGGATAGGTCCTTCTCTCTTTTCTTTTTAAAACCAGCATCATTTCCCTGATTTAATTAAGGCACTTAGACTTTTAGAAAAATGTGAGAAAATTCTGGTAGCCTCCCAACAGCATGTAGAAGCACCACAAAAATTGGAGTTGCAAAATAAAATAGTTTGGACAACATTTGTTCATAGGGTTAGAAATAGGGCATTTGCTAAATTCCCAAATTATAATCCTTTAGAATTTTAGAGCAAGTTCTAAATAGTATTTTTGAACTCTTGGAACTTCCTTGACAAATATAAGATGTCAAAGTATTTTTGTTTTGCAAGTTTGAGTGCCTTCATTGTTTGAGATTTGTTGAGCAAGTTTGGCATTTTGTTTTCAATGTTGCCAAACCAATTAGTGTGTTGTTTAGCAATTAAATGGATGCCATGATGCAATGAAACACAAAAGCGAAAATTTTACTCAGGTTTTTAGGTTCTCAAACTTTGGGCTGTTACAATTCTACCCCCTTACAGGAATCTCGTCCCGAGATTCTAAGATTGCGGAAAGAAGTCGGGATACTCCTCACGAAGACTAGACTCTCTTTCCCAAGTTGCTTCTTCCTCGGAATGGTGAGACCACTGAACTTTGAGGAACTTGGTAGTCTTGTTACGGGTCTTCCTTTCGGCTTCATCCAGGACACGGATAGGATGCTCGCGATAAGTGAGATCTTCCTGGAGATCTAGCTCTTCATGATTGACTCCATGGATAGGATCTTTGAAACACGGCGAAGTTGGGAGACATGAAACATCATGTACATTTGGGAAGATGACCGGTAACTCCAATTATAAGAAAGATCTCCTCGCTTGGCCAGAACGGTGAAAGGGCCAACATAGCGAGGGGCCAATTTCCCTTTGATACCGAAGCGGCGAACGCCACGAAGGGGAGAGACGCGGAGATAAGCTTTATCACCAATTTCATAGTGAATTTCCTGATGGTGCTTATCATAGTAGCTCTTCTGCCTAGACTGAGCAATCTTCAGATTCTCTCTTATGATTCTAACCTTCTCCTCAGCTTCATTGATCACATCCGGACCAAAGAGTGCTCTCTCTCCGGTCTCGGACCAATTTAGAGGAGTGCGGCATTTTCTTCCATATAGAACCTCGAATGGAGCCATGCCCAGACTAGCTTGATAGCTATTGTTGTAGGAGAACTCCGCGAAAGGGAGATACTTTTCCCAACCCTTGCCAAAAGAGATTACACATGCCCGAAGCATGTCTTCCAAACTTGGTTCACTCTTTCGGTCTGACCATCAGTTTGGGATGGTAGGCGGTACTGAAGTTGAGACGGGACCCCATAGCAGTTTGGAAACTCTGCCAAAACTTGGATACAAAGATACTTCCACGGTCCGATATGATCCTCAGAGGGACCCCATGCAATGGAACAATACGAGCCATATATAAGTCAGCAAGTTGACTTGCCCGTATATCATCACGGACTGGTAGGAAGTGAGCAACCTTGGACAGTCGATCAATGATTACCCAGATTGCATTGTTGCCCTTTTGAGATCGGGAAACCCGGTGATGAAGTCCATACCAATTTCATCCCATTTCCACTCGGGACTGCAATAGGGCGAAGAGTGCCGGCAGGCCTTTGATGTTCAGCCTTTACCCGTCGACAGGTGTCGCATTCAGCAACATACTTGGCAATTTCTCGTTTCATCCGAGTCCACCAGAATTGTGGTCGAAGGTCTTGGTACATTTTGGTACTACCGGGATGAATAGAGAGAGGAGATTCATGAGCTTCTTGGAGGATCAGCTCCCTCAATTTTCGTTTCTTTGGCACTACCAAGCGGTCACCAAAATAAACAACTCCGGATTCATTGACAGAAACATTTGGCCTTCCCGCTAGCAATGTTCTCCTTGATTTTTAGAATACCCTTGTCACGGTTTGAGCTTCCTTAATCTGGTCTACAAGAGTAGATTTGATCTCCAGATTTGCAAGGTAGCCAGAGGGAACAATTTCTAAGTTCAAACGAGAGAACTCTTCATGAAGGGCAGGTTGGGCCTTTTCAATCATCAGATTGTTGCAATAGGACTTCCGACTTAGCGCGTCAGCCACGACGTTTGCTTTGCCGGGTTGATAGTTCAGACTCACATCATAGTCCTTGATTAACTCCAACCAACGCCTTTGCCTGAGATTTAAATCCGGCTGGGTGAAGAGGTACTTCAGACTCTTGTGATCCGAGAAAATCTCGCAACGGTTACCAAACAGGTATGGTCTCCATTGCTTCAAAGCATAGACCACCGCGGCAAGTTCTAGATCATGAGTTGGGTAGTTGTGCTCATGCGGCTTAATTGGCGAGAAGCATATGCCACCACATGGCCATCTTGCATTAGCACACAGCCCAAGCCTTGCAGAGAGGCGTCACAGAAGACGACGAAATCCTTGCTGTGTCCGGCAGGACAAGCACAGGAGCGGACGTGAGTTTGGCTTTCAGTGTTTTGAAGCTCTCTTCAGCTTCGTCCGTCCATACGAACTTTTATCCTTCTTGAGAAGGTCAGTCAGGCCTTGGCTATCTTGGAGAAACCTTCGATGAATCGGCGGTAGTAACCCGCCAATCCGAGAAAGCTACGAATGTCCTTGACTGACATTGGAGTTTTCCAATCCAAAATGGACTGAATCTTGTCGGGAATGACAGCCACACCATTAGCGGATATCACATGACCAAGGAAGACAAGATTATCCAACCAAACTCACACTTGGAGAACTTGGCATAGAGGCGGTGTTCTCGAAGTCGTGTCAGAACCAACCGAAGATGTTCGGCATGCTCTTCATCGGTTTTGGAATAAACGAGGATGTCATCGATGTAAATGACGACAAACTTGTCGAGATAATCCATGAAGATGGAGTTCATGAGCCTCATGAAAGTAGCTGGAGCATTGGTGAGACCAAAGGACATGACGGTATACTCATATGAGCCATAGCGAGTAACAAATGCCGTCTTTGGATATCCTCCTTTCTGATCTTGATCTGATGGTATCCTGACCTCAGATCCATCTTGGAGAATACGTTGCACCAGCTAACTGATCCAACAGATCATTGATGCGAGGAATAGGATACTTGTTCTTGATTGTCACCGCATTCAACGGTCGATAGTCAGAGACTAGACGAGGCACGGTAGAATCCTCTTCTTGACAAAGAGTACCGGACAACCCCAAGGTGAACTGCTAGGCTGAATGAAATCCTTCGCTAACAGCTGATCAATTTGCTCTTTCAACAGAGCCAACTCTTCCACCGGCATACGGTAGGGCTTCTTGGAAATCGGAGCGGTACCGGGAAGTAGATCTATGACAAACTCCACACTTCGGTCAGGAGGCATGCCAGGCAATTCTTCCGGGAACACATCCGGGAAGTCACACACCACGTGTATGTCCTGGATTTCAGGAGGGGATTCGCCTTCCATAAAGCAAAGGAGGATCTCGGTGAGTTGGGTATGACTGAAGATGGAGGTCTTGAAGTGCAGACCAATACTCAACAATGTCGCCGGAAGAAGTGGTCACGGTAATGGTCTTGGCAGCACAGTCGAGATTAGCCCGGTATTTGGCTAGCCAGTTCATGCCCAGTATGACATCAATGCCACTTGACCTCAGAGCTACCAAAGCAAAAGGAAAAGACGAGTAACCTATGTAATCTGGACCTCAGGAGTAACACCATCGGTTCGCCATTTAGAGCCAGGTGTGGAGATCACCAAGGGATGGCTCATTTCTCGAACGGTATGTTGTGGTCTTTTGCAAACGCTATAGATATGAATGAATGCGATGCTCCAGAGTCAAACAAAACTGTAGCTGAATTGCCGTTGATTCGTAACTCACCCATGAGACGCCGGGGTCCTCTTCAGCTTCTTCAGCAGAGACGTGGTTCAGGCGACCACGCACAATAGGTCCAGCCTTGCCAGCTGGTGGCAGGGGCTCGTGCAGGTTCCCGATAGGTGCCTTCTGGGGGCACTCCCTGGAGTAGTGGCCAGCCTGGCCACAGGTGTAGCAAGTGAGTCCAGGTGGAGCAGGTAGCGAGGACGATACCCACTTCCGCTTGACCCAAATGTCGAAGTAGTGGGGCGCGGAGGTGGTGGCCTGTATCCCGCGGCCCTCGGCATGAATGGAGCACGCGGCACAGCGCTGTAGGGAACAAACACCCTGCGCTTCTTGCTCTCAGAACCCGAGGAACTCTGGTGGTCCCCGTGTGCTGGCCTCTTGGAAGCCTCAAGTTCCTTTCTTCCCTGCTCAAGAGTAAGAGCCTGGTTGAACAGCTCCTGGTAGGTCTGGAACCTGAAGGGCAGTACTCATAGCGGAGCTGCGGCGCAAGACCCTTGCGGAACAGCTCTTGCTTGTCAGCATCAGTGGTCACGTCCCTTGGGGCGTAACGAGAGAGATGGTTGAATTCACAACCATAAGTGCGGAGGTCCATACGTCCCTGTTGCAAATCCAGGAACTCCCTCCTCTTCAAATCCATGATCGGCTGAGGGATGTAAGCCGCACGGAAGGCAGTGCGGAAATCAGCCCAAGTGAAGACATGGTTGGCTGGAAACAATGCCACATGGCTTTCCCACCAACAGCCAGCCGCACCAACCAGAGGTAGGTGGCGAAGTTGACTTGCTCAGCCACTGGGACATGCAGCGCGGAGAACTTGCGCTCCAAGCGCGAAGCCAATCATCAGCTTCCAGTGGCTCCTTAGCATCAGCAAAGGTGGGTGGCTGCGAGCGCAGGAACTCAGTGAGAGTGTTGCAGCCATTCCTCTGTGCATTCTGCTGCACCAACTGCTCAAGCAGCGCTCATTGCGCCCACGGTTCTCCTCAATGGCCATCAAGACCTGAGCCATCGAGGGTGGTGGCGGGGTTCCTCATCATTGTGGTTACCACGGCCTCCTCGAGCCATTCTGGAGATTTACAATGACACAGTTAGTATCTTCTCCGAATGGTTAACAATAGCATTAGCGTCTACTCAAGTACACAGACTAGGGACGATAATACATTGTGTAACAACTAACAAGGATCAACAAGATAGAACTTGGGTCAAAGATCAGCATCATGTACTACTAGCGTGGGTTCAAATAGTTAAGAAACCATGTGATTCAACACACTCTAGTTGGCACAATCCGGGACCTTCTGTTCAAGTCCTTGGGTTAAAACCCAACGAAGGAATAAGTGATCAGACTCGGTAGGAATAACGTGTTCAAACATCTGAGTTGATTTGGATTGCAACGCAGCGGGAGCAACGGACACATAACACTAAAGGTAGAACCCAACCCGTGATCCTAAATTTTGAAGTAACAGATGAGAAGTAAAACTTTAACTCAAATCGAGGTAAGATTGCTCCGAGATTAGAGGTAACCAGATAAGGAGTAAAAAGAATCCTAAGATGGTTTTCACAACTCATTTTTAGGTTAAAAATATTTTCACAAACACTAGACTCAACGTCGACCAGTAGAAGGGTTTCCTACAGGCAGTACTGCTCTGATACCAACTTGTGGCGCCCCGACCCGACTGCTATACAGTGATGCTGTGTGTCACCGGTTAAGCGATACAACCGGAGGTTACGGGTTTACCAATCCCCGGCCAAAACCTTTGGCAGGCGTTGCTCGGAATGATCATCGGCAACGCAACACCCCGATTGATGCCTTAACACAGGCACAACTATCAATGCATAATAGAGAGATCAAGACTTGTGGAACAACTGGCACATCACAGACTCTACGACACAAACATTATAGTTCAACTCTTATAATAGAGAAAGATAGCAAATTACAACCAGAGGTCACAGACCCAACATTACAACATGCGGAAGCGAATTAGTTGTTCTAAACAACAAGATCCAAATTATGGCCTAAGAGGCCTACAGATAAACATCCAGCGCCAGCTGTTCCGGGATGTCCCAAGCTGCCACCTGGGAACCCCAGACTACTCGTCGACGTCCACAAAGAACCCACCTTCGAGGTCGGTGAAGTCCTCCTCTGAAACAAAACAAACGACGTTGAGTTCGACGAACTCGCAAGATTATATATAGAGCTTTAGCTCGATGAGGCTTTCAAAGTTTTATGGCTGTTTTGCATAAAGCTGATTTTATTTATGAAAACATAACTCAATGGCATCGACTAATCAGAGTATTTTTAAAAGGTAAGAAGTAACTCTTTTCTTTGATCACCTTTCTCATCATCAACCACCATCATCACTGTACCTGTTCTACAAAGGCACCTCCCCGAATCACCCTCGAGGAAGCTCACCTTGCATTCTTGAGTAGTACCTTTAGTACTCAGTTTTTAATCATTCCGTTCAAGTTATTCTATGATCTTATCGTCCTTTCCCAAGTCGTCCGTAACCGTGGACACGGCTTTTCGAAAAGATTTAACCCTGCAGGGGTGTACAATGTTTGCCACGCGTACCGTCCGGCCCATTGCCTGTACATTAGCTCTCTTCCATGGAAAGCGGCTGGGTGGGAGCGGTGACGACTTCTCCCTCGCTCGAGACTTTCCAGGATCATCAGTGGCGTAGGACAGGTTCAGTGCCTCCAACACCCTGCCCCACGGCCACTTATTTTCCTAACACCACAATCCTCATCCCATTCTCAACCACCATCTCACGCACGCGCAAATGGAAGCTCGAACTAGAGGACCCTGGCTAGCCCCTCACAAGTTATTTAGTCGAATAAGGGTTCCTGCAATTGCATAGGCCTCACGCATGGTTGCACGCTCAGTCTTGGTTCAAGAGGTAAAGAACTCGCACCTAGGCGGCGAGAACGAGACAAAGCACCACAACCACAGTGGCCTCTCATCCCCACCTTTAAGCATTTTATTACCTGTCACCACAATTCTCCACCATCATCCGAACATTTCACATCTGTTTCCAACATGAATATCCATCGGACGAATAACATTTAACTAAGCATGGCTAAGCATCAACATAGCATAGTTAAGTATCTCAGGCCAACAATACAAACCTATGGATAATAGGAGGGAAACAGGTAATGGCATCGGAAACTTAATGCAACTATAGGATACTCTAATCCAATAAAATTGACATTTGGAACCGCATGCAATATTATAGTGGAGAAAATATTTGCGGAAACATAGGATAAGACATGCTCAGAGGGGGGATTACGCTTGCCTTGCTCAACGTGCTGGTAGTACGGATCGTCGGGGTATTGCGGTGTAACCCCGGCTGCTTGATCTATCGAAGCATAACAACGGAAGAACAATCAATCACCACACAAGCTTTAACAAATGCAATGCGCAAACACATGATGACATGCCATTTTAAATCCCCGAGACGAGGATGATTCAAGCTATTCAACTTAAACGGAGTTCGGATGCACAAGGGGGCACATCTCGTATACACCGTGGAGTTAAGTAAAGTAGCATCTTTCCTTGTTGATTAAGATAGATGAAACCCTATGGTTAACTTGCATATGAAATGACATGATCAGGTGAAGATGCAGTGTTTAGGTGATTAACACATCCTTGCAACAAGTACAAAGAGTGAGCTAAAAGGGGTTCGTAAAATAAAGTTGAAACAAGTTAATTGGAGTATCCGGATTCAAGTCCGGAAAATTCCGGGTCTGGTACCGGGAGCAATTCGGTTTCAGGTCCAGATAATTCCGGGTTTGGCACAAGAAAAATGGAATCCGGAATTATTTCCGGGCCAATTCCGGGTGTATACCGGGCGAAATGGGAGGAGTCCTGTAGCCATTTTCTTGGTCCGGAATAAAATCTGGAAAATTCCGGGAATTGCACCGGATTCTTCCAACTCGACGGGAAGTGCTACTCCTACGGCGATTCAACGAACAAGAGGGAGAGGGAGGGGACGGATATGTCCATAAGGTGTGTTAGCTCACCCTGAACGCGTGGTGGTGCTCGGGAGGACCGGAGATGGACGGAGACGGCGGCAATCGCCCGGCGACGCGGCGGCCGTGGTCGGAGAAGAACGGGCTCGTGCGCGACAATGCGGGCGAACATGCTCGATTCCTTTGGCGAGGTTGTAGAGGAGATCACGGCGGAGCGGGTGGTGGTCTTCGATTTGGACGGGGGCTCCTCAATCACACGCGTCGAGCTTGGCCATGGCGGCTAGGCCTGCGAGTGGATAGGGAGCAGAGCGCGTGGGGGCCTCCTCATCTCCTCGACGCGGCAGGAGGGCGCGGGGCGCCTGGGCGCGGGCCACGGCGACGAGCGGGCGCGGCTCGAGCAGCTCGCTCGGTCGCTACAGAGGAAGAAGAAAGGGATTTGCGGAAACCCCCCTGGAAATTTGTTGCCATCACGAATAGGTCCTTCTCTCTTTTCTTTTTAAAACAGCAGCATTTCCCTGATTTAATTAAGGCACTTAGACTTTTTAGAAAAATGTGAGAAAATTCTGGTAGCCTCCCAACAGCATGTAGAAGCACCACAAAAATTGGAGTTGCAAAATAAAATAGTTTGGACAACATTTGTTCATAGGGTTAGAAATAGGGCATTTGCTAAATTCCCAAATTATAATCCTTTAGAATTTTAGAGCAAGTTCTAAATAGTATTTTTGAACTCTTGGAACTTCCTTGACAAATATAAGATGTCAAAGTATTTTTGTTTTGCAAGTTTGAGTGCCTTCATTGTTTTGAGATTTGTTGGAGCAAGTTTGGCATTTTGTTTTTCAATGTTGCCAAACCAATTAGTGTGTTGTTTAGCAACTTAAAATGGATGCCATGATGCAATGAAACACAAAAGCGAAAATTTTACTCCGGTTTTTAGGTTCTCAAACTTTGGGCTGTTACAAGAAGATCCAAAGCATACTTTTGCTGTGACAAACGCAGACCCGCAGAGATATAGGAAGTCTCAATGCCCAGAAAATAATCAAGTTGCCCCATGTCCTTGATAGGAAAAGCCTGTGCCAAGACTTCCACAAGACGATCAACAGCAGCATTGGAGGAGCCCGCAATCACAATATCGTCGACATAAACCAGCATGTAAATACTGACATCACAACGTGAGAATATGAATAAGGATGTGTCAACCTTGCTGGAGGCAAAACCAAGCTCATGTAACTTGTCACTCAACCGAGCATGCCACGCACGAGGAGACTGCTTCAGACCATAGAGAGCACGCTGAAGTTTGCAGACATGTTGCGGATACTGAGAGTCCTCGAAACCAGGAGGTTGCTGCATGTACACATCTTCCTCAAGAAAACCATGGAGAAAGGCATTACTGACATCGATCTGGCGAAGGCTCCACCCACGAGAGACGGCAAGAGATAAAACCAGACGAATGGTAACAGGCTTAACAACAGGACTGTAAGTATCATGATAGTCAATACCGCGTTGCTGAGTGAAGCCACGAGCCACTAACCGAGCCTTATGCTTGTCAACTGATCCATCGGGACGATACTTGGTTTTGAAAATCCATTTGCTGCCAACAATATTAGTGCTAGGAGAATGCGGAACAAGACGCCAAGTCTGATTACGCTGCAAAGCATCAAACTCATCTTCCATTGCAATACGCCATGCCGGTTCGGAGAGAGCTGTGCGATGCGAAGTAGGAACAGCAAGAAAAGCTCGACGACGGCGGTAGGGGTCATACCGGACAGTCCCATCAGTTAGCTTCTTGGGACGGTGAATGTTTTTCTAGCGAAGAGTAACTGCTGGTGTAGGAGGAGGCAGGACCGATGTTTGAGCAGGCGTAGCATCATCCACACTCGAATCGGACTGAGCAGGGTCGACAGACGACGGTGCGCTGGACGACTTCGCGCGATCCGGCGACGCAGGCCCATGGCCTGATGGGCTCGAAGACGTCCCACGAGGAGAGCCGGGCGCAGAGGGCGCTGCGCTGGGCGACGGCCCAAGAGGAGAGCCGGGCGCAGATGGCGCTGCGCAGGGCGACGGCTGCTCCCTTGGCTCGCTCGACGAGGCATGCATGGGAGTGGCATGCACGTCGTATACTGGCTGTGTAGGTACGTCGATCGGGCCCATCGCTGGAACCTGAGCCTGCACAGGGAAATCACAAGAAATACCAGGTACATCAAACGATAACAAGGCCATGTCATATTTACGCATATTGGGACCCTGAATAGCTGGTTCTTGTGCAGGAAACGACACCGGGTGTAAAGAGGAGACATCAACAACAACTCCGGGTGTGGCAAAGGG
The DNA here is from genome assembly GCA_947311845.1 of Poa pratensis. NCBI lineage: Eukaryota > Viridiplantae > Streptophyta > Magnoliopsida > Poales > Poaceae > Poa > Poa pratensis. The sequence continues at coordinate 5,815,195 of CAMZMU010000015.1, forward strand.
AAACACGGTTTCATCAAAAATGACATCACGAGAGATATATATCCGACCAGTGCTACGATCGAGACATTTGTAACCTTTGTGCATAGGACTATAACCAAGGAACACACACATCTTGGAACGAAACTCTAGTTTACGCGAATTGTACTTGCGAAGACTAGGCCAACACGCACATCCAAAGGTGCGGAGGAAAGAATAATCAGGGGCCTGGTTTAACAACCGAGTGAGCGGTGATACATTTTTTAGAACAGGGGAGGGTATCCGATTAATGAGATAACATGCGGTAAGGAAAGCTTCATCCCAATATCGTAAAGGGAGAGAGGAGTGAGCAAGAAGAGCTAGCCCAGTCTCGACGAGGTGTCGGTGTTTACGCTCTACAATGCCATTTTGTTGCGAGGTGTGCGGGCATGACACACGATGGAGTATACCGGTGCGTCGAAAGAAAGCGTTTAGGCGATGATACTCACCACCCCAATCGGACTGCATGGCACGAATCTTAGTGTTGAGAAAACGCTCCACATGAGTTTGAAAGATATAAAAACTGTTTTCGACATCAGATTTATGCTTAATTAGATAGATCCAGCAATGGCGGCTATAGTCATCAACAAAACTAACATAATATTGATAACCTCCAGAGGAGGACATCGCAGGACCCCAAACATCTGTGTGAACAAGCTCAAGTGGTGCGGTGGAAACACGATGAGAATGAGTATAGGGTAATTGATGGCTTTTAGCACGTTGACATGCATCACACACAGATGATTCAGAAACAGATGAACATGAAAGGGAATTATTCTTGACAATACTTTGAACTACATTATTTGACGGATGACCAAGCCTTTGATGCCATTGACTAGAGGAATGCGTAGCACTAGCAGCAGCATGTCGAGTAGAAGATGACGCCCGATGAAATGGAGCCGGATACAGACCCCCCTGGCTTCTACCTTGAAGAACGATTTTCTTCGTGACCTTGTCCTTAACACAGAAAAATTACGATGAAATTCGATGAAGACGTTGTTATCACTAACAATTTTATGGACAGAGAGCAAGTTTTTGCTAATATGAGGGACATGGAGAATATCTTTAAGAGCTAAAGAATGCATAGGACCAGCTAAACGAGAGTGACCAATGTGCGAAATAGACAAACCTGCACCGTTGGCGACTTGGACTTGATCCCTGCCGTGGTATGGCTCATGAACTTGAAGCCGCTCCATGTCGTGAGTGAGATGATCGGTGGCGCCGGTGTCCATCAGCCAATGAGGCTGATACTCGGGATGGTTCTGGCTAGTGGAGGCGGCGTTGCCGGAGCGAGAGTCATTGCCTTGATGACCTTGATTGTACTTGCGACAGTCCGGGGCAATATGTCCCCAGATGCCGCAGAACTGGCAGCGTGGACGAGGGCGTTTCCCTCCGCGACCGCCACCACGGCCGCCACCATTGCGACCACCTTGACCGTAGCCACCATTAGGGCCACCGCCCTGGCCACCTCCTGGACCATAGTAGCCGCCACCTCCTTGGCCACCGTGGTAGCCACCCCCTTGGCCACCTCCTTGGCCGTACTAGTAGCCACCGCCCGAGCGTCCACCTTGGTTACCGCCACCACCTCCTGGGTAGCCGCCATTGCCACCACCTCCAGAGTAGCCGCCACCGCCTCCTGGGCAGCCGCCACCGCCTCCTGGGTAGCCGCCACCTTGCTGACCACCGGGACCGCCGTAGGGGCGGCAATAGTCACCGCGGCGAGCGGCATTGGCGGAGGAGGAGTAGCCGATCTCGCGCCCCTGCTGGTCATGCATGGCCTCATGAGACACGAGCATGGCATAGAAATCAGGAAGATGGATGACGGCGTTGGGGTTGGTGTTGGAGAAGACGTTGAGCGACGCCTGAAGAGGAGCAAAGGCGCTGCCCAAACCCGCAAGGATGTAGTCGATCAGTTCATCATCGGGCAAAGGAGAGCCGACGGTCGCCATGGCATCAGCGAAGCCCTTCATGAGGTGGTAGTAATTGGCAGCCCCCTTGTCGTGCCACTGCGTCGTCGCAAGCTTGCGGCGGTAGGCACGCATACTCGCCCGTCCCTGGGCGGAAAACATAGAGCAGAGAAAGCTCCACACGACGGCGGAGGTCGTGCGCCCGACCATCTGGGCAAGGATCTCCTCGGTCATCGACCCGAGGAGCACGCTCAGGACGCGCTGATCGATGCGTTCCCATGCGAGGTAGTCAGGGTTGGCGACGGTTGTTGCAGCTTCGCCGGTGCCGGTGGTGATCGTCTTCAGTGGCGCAGGCGTGCTCCCGTCGATGAAGCCGAGCCGCCCTGATCCCGTGAGGCTGGGGATGACCTGGGTCTTCCAGAGGGGGAAGTTGCTCCGGTCTAGGCGGACGGTGATGGAGTTGGGCTCGCCGGCCGGGAGAGCTCCGGCGGCGGAAGAGGATAGCGCGGCGGACGTGGTCAACGCCATCGACGGCGGCGGAAGAGGAACCCTAGAGCGTCTCGCTCTGATACCAACTTAGAATCGTAAGATTGATTTGATTTTGGTTGCCGTGGTTTGCCCACACGGCTGGCTCTCATTATATAGTAGAAAGAACTTGTACAACAAGGTAGGTACATACATCGGTATTGGATACCGGATCGAACTCTGCACCTAAACCGAAACTATCTCTAATATTCACACTTAAAAACAAGGCCGAGCAATTTTTAAACAATTCCTTCACTAAGAGACGATATGAAAACACCTTCATTGCAGGTACTAGTTGAATGTCCGGGCGGTGGACATTTACATTTTTTTCCACAACACACGTGTTATGGATGTTTTTTTCTTGCCGCACGTGTAAACATAAAGTACTTAAAAATTCCACATTATGTGTACAATATGCGAATGAATAAACCTCTTGCAGTGTAGCAGCATGTCTATCTAGCACTACATTAAACTTAGCAATGAGACCTCACGAATTCTGACATCCTCGTAACACACTATTACTCCCTCCGTTTGGATTTAATTGACCCACACTTCGTTACACATGGATGCATCTTGACACCTAACAAGTATAGATACATCCATATTTAGACAAAAGCAAATCAATTAATTTGGAACGGAGGGAGTATATGTGATGATCAGGAAAATTAGATAATCAATAATTTATTAACCTATCTAAAGGACCGACTAGAGATCTGGGTTTAATGTTTTTTATTCCACGCACGTAATAGATTTTTCTCTAAATCTCCTATTCATAAAAAAAAAAATAGTATAGAATATAAATTTAATCATTAACATTTAGGAAATATAATAATAATGACTTTATCGTTTTCTCTTGGGCATATATCCAACAAACCCATCGAATCAGAGGTATTTGGTAGCACCCCAATTTCATGAGCCTACTTCCAAATATATTTGAGTTGAGATGGTGCAGCACCGGGCGGGGAATGTCGTGTCCGAAGTCACGAACACCGGAGGTCGGAGGACCTCCTTATAGAGATTCGGCGAGGGGCGCTAGGAGTATCTTGGCGAGTAAGCAAGAAGTGCAGAAAGTAGAACACACAAGCAGTTTACCCAGGTTCAGGCCGCTCGGAAGCGTAACACCCTACTCCTGCTTGTCTGAATATATGGTGGTGGCATGAGTATCCGGGTTATAGGGATGTGTTCCCGGGTAACCTGAGATCTAGGGCAGAGGAGACTAAGTCCAGATTGGATCTAGGCTCCTAGTCTAGCTTTAGGTTTTGGAAAGCGATCCCTCTCTCTGAGGGCCTTTGGTCCTCATTTTATAGTGCAAGGGGATTCCACAGCGTCCAACTGGTCATGCCTACTGTCTTCCATCCGAAGTCTGCCAAAAAGGTGATGGGGTTGGTGGTTCGCTGGTACCTTTGGCCCTCTGTCTTTTCTGCCCTTCTCCAGGATAAGGACAAAGTCCCACAGCCTTTTCTCAGTACAAAGCCAGTGGAGCACATGTCGTGTTCCCTTCTCGTTATCTCGTGGAGGTTTCCGGATCAGGGGGTATCCCGGGAGACTCGACCTGGAAATGTTCACGGGCACAGGAAGATAGAGCAATCCCCGGAAACCTTGAAGTTCAATCCCGGTCACTGACGCTGCCTGAAGGTCGCGCTGTGGAAGTTCACGGGAACCCTTGTTCCCGAGGTGCGACAGGGAAATCGACTTGACCTTTTTTGAGAGATTTTACTACTACCATCCAATGTTATGAGTGAAAACAGAGATAAGAAATTACGGATAAACGTGTAAAATAGCATGGCTCTTCTTCATGGGATCCTAGCTGTGACGAGGGGAGTTAGGGCCAAAGCGTGTGTTTCTTTTGTTCTGGTCGTGGAGGTGATTGTGAAACAATTTACGTGATTAGCATTGATTGGCATATCTTTTTTTCTGCCAGTTACGGAATTAGGACTGACTCTTTATACAACATTTGGATGAGTTTATTCGTTGGATTAACAACGACGTAGTGTATATCGTCGGGATACGACAGTTTGTGCCTTTTTATATTGGTGGCGATGACAAATCAATCAACTATATTTTGTTGAATACAAGTTTGCTCGTGTTGTTTGGTCTATTGTTTGGGTTGCATCAAATTTATACCAACCCCGTTGTGTTAATATGTTGGCTAATTGGTTTTGGATATTTCTTCAAAACTTTAACATCCACATCCTTGTTGGAGCTGCGGGTATTGTTGATCTTCGTAGATGCGCATGAATGATGTTATGGTTGACAAAAGGATGATTTAATCTTCACTGCGGATTATATACTTATGTATCTTCAGTTCTTCACAATTGGGAATCTTTGGAGCCGTATGTACCCAAGTGGATCGTGTGGGCACGGATGTGTTTATTAGGCATGGGTGACAACTTCCGGAAAACACTTTTGGCTCCCGAGTTCTAGTGTTCTCTCATTTAATAAAACCAAAAATCATATTTACAAGTTCTATAAAAATCTGAAAAAAAATCCTGCATATCGCCAATGTTGTATCCCACAAGCGTGCAAAATCTTGATTTGAAATACTTCATATTCTGAGCTACACAAAAATGACAAATGTTGTATATTTGGAGATTTGAAAGTGTGTACATTATGATCCACAGATCCGAATAGGAAGTATTTCAAATCGAAATTTTGAACGTTTATGGGATATATCATTAAAAACATGTAGGATTATTTTCAGATTTTCTGAAACTTATAAATATGATTTTTTATTTCTTTTAAGCAGAGGGAGCACTGCAACCCAGGAGCAAAAAAATCTCCACTCGACAACTTTGTATTTTATTCATCAGTCCTCCATAACATTAGGTAGTTTTCTTTCTTTGTCTATTAAGGTTAATATTTTAGCAGACCTGTCGTTGATTTGGCTGTGTGCATACTAGTCCTAGAGGATCGGGCGTAAACTCTTTTTTCTTCTTCCAGCTTGATGTGAGTTTTGTGTTAATAAAAACACATTTTATCGAGACTATTTTATACATTGATATACTTGTATTTTAATTTGGTCGTATATTATTCGGAAGTTTCCAAACAGGGTTGTAGTGGTCTGAAAATTATCGGCACCCACACGCATGCATTTAATTTCCAAACAACCACTGTAAGTTCCACCCCAAATTCATCGTTTTTTGAAAGGGGTTTACCCGGCCTCTACATCGTGATAATGCACATAGTCTACTCGAAATTTATCTACAAATTCTATTAAAAAATAGGCATCAGAGATTTCATTCGAGGAGAACCAAAACGCTACCTATCCTGCCCGGTCAACGCTCCGGTTGGCGCCGGCGCCGGCGACTCCCGAGCTCAATCCCACGACATGGAGGCTCGATTCCGGCGTTGGTCTCTGATTCCTGGCGAGCAAGTTTGATTCCGACAAATTTTGTGCGAAACCATGGCCTGTGGCCCTGTACGTGAGCCAATTTTGGACCGTTGCCTCGTAGCTTCGTGTACTGAGCATCCATGCTCCGCCCGGCGCGGGTGTAGCCAGATCGTGGGCCAGCGCGGGCGTGGCCAGGCACGCACGGCCGGGGAGCTAGCGATCTCACCTGCGCCGGCCAGCGACTGGCTAGCAGCTAGCTCGCTCACGTCTAGATCAATCGATCAACCGATTGAGTAGCTTGCTAGCTCTACTCCCTCGTTCCAAATTACTTGACTCACATTTATCAAAAAATGGACGTATCTAGACACTAAACAAGTATAGATATATCCGTATTTAGTCAAATGCAAGTCAACTAATTTGGAACGGAGGGAGTAGCAGGCTAGCTCGCTTCAACGGCCACAGCGTCCGCGGCCGGTGACTCCAGCACTCGGCCAGCCGGCGAGGGCAGGGGCGCGGCCGGTGGGGTAGGGGCGCAGCCGGCGGAAGGAGGGGATGGGAGGAAGAAGAAGGGAATAAGAAAAAAAAATACTGACTATCCGGTATCTGTTATGCGAAAGCAAAATTTCGTACCTTAAACATTTTCTTCCACTTGAACCCGAAAGTGACTATCCGGTACGATAATATCCGGTATCTGCTAGAGATGTAGAGATGTAAGAGCCTCCCTTAATCTAAACTCTTACAAAGATTTAGATTACGCTTAAACTCATCTAACTGTTTTATAAGAAGTGCTTTTGTAAAGCCATCAGCCACTTGGTCTTTACTAGAAATAAACTTGATCTCTAGACTTATTTGCAACTCTCTCACGAAAAATATGATAATCAATTTCTATATGTTTTGTACGAGCATGGAAGACAGGATTTGCAGACAAATAGATAACACCTAAGTTGTCACACCATAAACAGGGCTTCTCTTTCATTTGAACACCAAGCTCATGAAGGAGTGCTTCAACCCATATTAACTCAGCAGTAGCATTAGCCACAACTTTGTATTCGGCCTCTGTATTGGATCTAGAAACTGTAGCTTGCTTCCGAGAACTCTAGGAAACAAGATTCGGTCCGAGGAAGATTGCAAAGACTCCAGTGGATCATCGATCATCAAGGCATCCAGCCCAGTCTGCATCTGAAAAAGCACTTAGACTTGTGTGAGAGGAACGCATGAATGTAAGACCAAGTGACAGTGTAGCCTGAACATATCATAATATCCTCTTGGCAGCTATCCAATGAGTTGTTGTTGGTGCATGAAGATACTGACATACTTTGTTAATAGAAAATGATATATCAGGACGTGTAAGAGTCAAATACTGAAGTGCACCAACAATGCTTCGGTATTGTGTACTATCTTCAGGACCAAGAGGAGTCCCATCATGAAGTGACAACGGCTCAGTAGGGGGATAGAGGCGTAGGAGCTGATTTGCAATTTCTCATCCCCACTCTGGCTAACAAATCCATAGCATATTTTTCTTGTGTTAGCATCAAACCATCCTTTATTTTCTTAACTTCAATTCCCAAGAAGAAGTGTAAATCACCAAGATCTTTTATAGCAAAATGTCTATTAAGATCACTAAGCAAAGCAGAAATAGCCTCACTTGAAGAACTAGTCACAATAATGTCATCAACATAAATCAAGACAAATATTGTTATACCTGACTTTTGATAAAGAAACAAAGAGGTATCAGCCTTGGATGGTTTGAATCCAAACTCACTGAGCTTGGAGCTGGGCCGAGAGTACCATGCTCTTGGAGCTTGGTTTAAACCATAGAGAGCCTTATCAAGCCTACAAATGTGATGTGGATCATTTGGATTTACAAAAACGGGTGGTTGTTTCATATGAACCTCCTCTTCCAGAACACCATGTAAAAATCCATTCTTGACATCTAGCTGCCGCAAACTCGAGCCTCTAGAAACTTAAATTGCTAGAACCACTCTAGTAGTTGCAGCTTTAACAACGGGACTGAAAGTATCCTCATAATCAATGCCATACCTCTGCTTGTATCCTTTTGCAACTAAGCGAGCTTTATACCTATCAATTGTACCATCTGCATTTTTCTTAAGATGATAAACCCACTTACAGTCAATCAAGTTTTTGGTGGAACTTGATGGAACAAGGTGCCAAGTTTTGTTTTCCAGTAAAGCATCATATTCTTCCTCCATTGCCTTTTTCCACTTCGGACGTTCTAGCGCCTCTGAGATCGAAGATGGTTCTCCTGTGGATGTTAGCAAACCATAGCGAACAAAATTTGCCTCTTTATAAATCCTAGGCTGTCTACCGTATGTAATAGTGCCATCCTTATATTCTTTTGGTTTGCGTATACCTTTTTGTAGACGTGTTCGTGGTGCAGGTGCAAGAGGAGCAACAGGTGTAGATGTTGCAGAAGATCCGGAACCAGGGGACTGCACCGGGCTGGCACCTGCAAGAGATCCGCCAGCAGCCATGTGCGAATGGGGCGGCGACACGTCAAATTCGTTGTTGTTGTCTTGCGCGTCGTCCGACGCAGCAGATGCATGCATGTTGGCGTCGCTTTCCGCATGCGCGCCATCGCTGTCGGGGCCAGGCGAGACAACTGGAGACGGGGGCACGGATGGCGACGGGGGATCCTCCTCGGGATCGCTGCTGTCAGCTGTAGACGAATCTGCATGGGGAACGCCATGCACATGATCCGAGACGGATTCGCTCTGGGAATCTGTGTCGCTGTTGTCATTTTCTGCATGTACTGAAGCATTAGTTTGTGCACTGTATTCAGTCATTTCTTCACCGTTTTGAGTAGAATTTTCAGCTGCTTGATCCTCAACACCCCGGCCATTGTTAGTAACAGAAATATACGGTAAAGGCATATGGTCATCAACATTTGCATCCCCATGAGTAGATTATGTAGGTAGGAGTAAAATATCATGACGAAGGCATTTTCCAGCATTTGGGTATTAAGAGGCAAAGGGAAAAACTTGCTCATCAAAAACAACATCACGGGATATATAAACACGGCATGTTTTTGTATCTAAGCATTTGACTCCCTTGTGGCGAGGGCTATAGCCTAGAAAGACACATCGAGTGGAACGAAAGGCTAATTTGTGTTTGTTGTAAGGACGAAGGTTGGGCCAACAGGCACAACTGAAAACACGAAGGGAATCATAGTTCGGCTTTGTATGGAGAAGGCGCTCAAAAGGAGTTTCGAAATTTATTACTTTGCTAGGGAGCAAGTTAATGAGGAATGTAGCTGTAAGAAAGGCTTCATCCCAAAACTTCAGAGGCAAAGATGCATTTGCAAGCAAGGCAAGGCCAACCTCAACAATGTGGCGATGTTTGCGTTCAGCTGAACCATTTTGTTAATGAGCATGTGGGCATGAGACATGGTGCGTAATACCAATCTTTTGAAAGAAACCATTTAGCTTTTCATACTCACCACCCCAATCAGTTTGCATAGTGATGATTTTTGTATTGAACATGCGTTCAACAAGTTGCTGAAAGTTAAGGAAAACTTGATACACATCTGAACGTTTATTAAGCAAGTATATCCAAGTGAATTTACTAAAATCATCGATAAAGCTTACATAATAAGTGTGCTTGCCAACAGAGATCGGGGCAGAACCCCATACATCAGAAAAGACTTGTTCCAAGGGAACAGTGGATACACTGGTGGAAACAGGATATGGCAACTGAGGGTTTTTGGCTAGTTAACAAGAATCACAAATGTAAGGACTTAATTCTGGAGTATAAGATAGTTCATGCTTTCTAAGAATTTGTTGCGCTACAAACGAGGAAGGATGCCCTAAACGACGATGCCATGCATGTAGATGATGAAGGCTTTATTGTGATAAACGCATATGCTTGGACGACCCCGTAGAGACAGGCACTAAGGGGTAGAGACCACCATGGCAGGGACCCTTAAACAGAATTCTCCTTGTTGCCTAGTCCTTGATCATAAAGAAAAAGGGGTGAAACTCAAAGAAGACATCATTATCTAGTGTAAGCTTATGAATAGACAACATATTCTTAGATGCATTTGGAACATGGAGGATATTGTTTAGGTGCAAAAATTTATGAGGGGTGCATAATGTTGAATGACCAATATGGCTTATGGGCATACCGTTTCCATTTGCAGCATGGACACGCTCGCGTCCATTGTACTTCTCGCGTGTGGAAAGCTTGCTCAACTCTCCCGTGATGTGGTATGTAGCGCCCGTGTCGGAGTACCAGTTGGTATCCACGCCATAGGCACCCTTGTCTTCTTCACCATCACTTTCAGAATCATCGTTTTCATAACGCCACTAGCACTCGCTGGTAGGTGTCCACGTACGGTGTTGGAGCGCGACCACGATGCCGAGCTGAGCCGCGGTCATGATCACCACGGTCACGGTAACCACGGCGCGAGGCATCCCGGTGCCCACCATCATTGCGCCGCAGGCCGTCACGCGGACCATCACGGCGCCTGCCGTCATCACGGCGGCATCCTTGGAGTTCCTTATCGCGGCGTCCACCACTGCGGTCGCCGTGTCCACCATCGCGATTGCCACGGTGACCACGGTCACCACGGTCCCTGCGGGAGTCATACTGGCCATGATCTGCATGATAGGGGCGGTCATCACGATCAGCAATGTTGGCCGACGAAGAGAACGAGCCAGTGATACGTCTCAAACGTATCTATAATTTCTGATGTTTCATGCTTGTTTTATATATCAATGTCGCATATTTTATATGCATTATACATCATTTTTATGTATTTTCTGGGACTAACCTATTAACAAGATGCCACAGTGCCAGTTCCTGTTTTCTGCTGTTTTTCTATTCCAGATAATTACTTAAGGAAATATTCTCGGAATTGGACGAAACGAAAGCCTAACCTCCTATTTTCCCGACACGTACACGAAGCCAGAAGGGCAAGCCCGGGGGAGGCCCACGGCCTCCTCACCATGTCCCCGCGTGGCCTGGAGGGGGGTGGCGCCACCACGTGGTGAGGCCGACTCGGCCACCCCCTCGCGCCGCCTTTTCGCCTATATAATGCTCCTGCCCCGAAAACCCTAGGACAATCAGCCATATTCCAGAAAGAGTTCCGCAGCTCCGCCGCCATCGAAGACAAGTTTCGGGGGTCAGAAGTTCCTGTTCCGTCACCTTGCCGGGACGGGGATTGACCCCCGGAGCCATCTCCATCGACTCCACCGCCTCCACTTCGACTCCATGATGGTTTGTGAGTAGTTCCCCCATGGACTACGGGTTCTAGCTGTAGCTAGTTGGTACTCTCTCTCCCATGTACTTCAATACAATGATCTCATGAGCTGCCTTACATGATTGAGATCCATCTGATGTAATCGGTGTTGTGTTTGTTGGGATCCGATCAATTGTTACATTATGATCAGTCTATCTATAAGTTTGTGAAGTTATTGTTGCTGCAATCTTGTTGTGTTTAATGCTTGTCACTAGTGCACGAGTGGCATGATCTTAGATTTAAGCTCTATAATTATTGCTTAGATTGTATCTACAAGTTGTTTGCTTAGATTGGAGAGTTACCTCTAGTGTAGATAGCTGGGAACCCCGGTCCATCTATCATCATCAAATATTCACTCGTCCTATATGTCATTAGAAGTAGTATCAACTATTTTCTGTGCCATCGCCTCTGTGTTACTGCTACTGCTGTTGTGTTACTGTTACTATTGCTCTCATATTACTGCTGCTTTCACATCACCCCTGTTACTAGTGCTTTTCCAGGTGCAGCTGAATTGACAACTCCGCTGTTAAGGCTTATAAGTATTCTTTGTCTCCCCTTGTGTCGAATCAATAAATTTGGGTTTTACTTCCCTCGAAGACTGTTGCGATCCCCTATACTTGTGGGTTATCAAGACTATTTTCTGGCGCCGTTGCCGGGGAGCATAGCTCTACTCATAAGTTCACCTGGGGAGTACACTTTACTTGTCTCTCTGTTTTTATTTTATTTTGTCTTGTCTAGTTTACTTTTGTCTAGTTTTATTGTGCTTAGTTTATTTTTTTTAATTGTTTTTTGTTTAGTTTACTTTTGTCTAGTTTATTTTTGTCTTGTTTTATTTTTCTTATATACCCGAAAATCCATAAAAATTTAAAAATCGAAAATCTAAAAAAACTGTTGCCATGCCTATTTTCTGGAAAACTAGATCTTATTTGTCAGGATGGCTCACTAAGGATAAGGAATATAAATTAAATGAACACCTTTGGTCTGAAAAGGGGAAGCATCTCTCACTACAAGTAATTAAACTGCATAATTTTGCTATAGATTTGTGTTCTACATATGATGAATCTTGGTGCTTTAATGAATCTCGTTGTTGTAGGGAGCATAAACACCTCCCTTTTCAATGTGATTATAATGATAATGAAACTTTAGCTTCTTATGCTAGAGGATATTATGACTTTGATAAACTTGAGCAAATTGAAGAATTTTTTGTCTTTATGGGAGCTTATGAAATTTCAGCTTTGCTTAAAAATAGAGATGAAGCTCCTTATAAATCTGATACTTTTGCTATGCTTGGATATTGCCTTGAGTATTATAATGATAATCCTTATATTACTGAATTTCTTGAGAAAAGACATCCTCAAAAAGAAGAGACCATTGTCTTGCAGGAACCTGTGGAAGAAGAAACTACTACTGAAGCTGAAAGCTCATTGGATGAAAAAGAGGAGGAGAGTGATGAACAAAAGGGGAAGAATGGATTAGCTACCCATGCCTACCTTCTAATGAGAGTAACTCTTTATCTCTTACACTATTTGATTGTCCCCATGCTTACCAAAGAGGATGAATGTTATGTTCCTGTGGATTCTCTTGAATATTCCCTATGAGTAAAACTTGTGAAATAATTATGCTACTGTTATTTATGATAATCCATGCTATTTTGAAAATCTTATGATAATCCTTTATTTGTGCTGATATCGAAATGCATGGTACTAAGAGTTTTGCTTGAAAATGTTTATGATAAAGCTCTAGATGATGGTCCTATGTTACTTGATAATATTAATTGTACTACTAATGAAAATGGGATTGGAGAGGTCTTGAATTTATCTAGGAGTCCCATATCTTTTGAGATTGATCAATCATCTTGTTATATTATTGTTAAAAGTGGGTTTGAAAGTTTTAATCCACCTATTTTTGAGCTTGATAAAAATTATGTGTTTGTAGATCATGAAAAGCATGCTTTATGTGATAGTTATATTGTTGAGTTTGTTCATGATGCTACTGAAAATTATTATGAGAGAGGAGAATATGGTTGTAGAAATTTTCATGGTATTAAAACACCTCTCTATATGCTGAAAATTTTGAAGTTACTCTTGTTTTATCTTCCTATGCTTGTCACTTTGTTCTTTATGGATTTATTTGTGTACAAGATTCCTATGCATAGGAAGTGGGTTAGACTTAAATGTGTTTTGAATTTGCTTCTTGATGCTCCTTTTTGCTTCATTTTCTATTTTCATGAGAGCATCATTAAAACTATCAAGCCTAGCTAAAAGGCATTAAAGAAAAGCGCTCTTGGGAGACAACCCATGTTTTATTTCTGAAATTTTTCTTTGCTTTTTGAGTCAAGGAGCTGCTTACTTCTGTAACAACTCCTTTGTATCTTTACTTTTTTGAATTGTTGTGCCAAGAAGAGTCTCTAATGATTAGATGATGCTAGATTTGGATTTCTGCACAGGGACAGATTTTTGCTGTCCACCATTTTGAGCTTTATAAATTCCAGAAAAATTGAAAAATTCTGAAAAAATTTGTGCGTGATCCTCAGATATGTACGCATCTTTCGTTAGTTTCGCGTTTTCTGATTTGAGCAACGGAAGTGCCTCGAAAAAATTCATCTTTACTGGCTGTTCTGTTTTGACAGATTCTGTCTCTGTTTTTTTGCATTGTCTCTTGTGGACTTTAAGTAAGGCTTTCTAGACGTGGAGGGCTGTAGCTAATGTTTTATTGAGTTCTTGCAATGTGTCACAACAGAACCAAAGTGGATTAATGTTTTTGAGTACTAACCCCTCTAATGAAGTTTATGAGAAGTTTGGTGTGGCGGAAGTTTTCAAGGGTCAAGAGAGAAGGATGATATAATGTGATCAAGAAGAGTGAAGAGCCTAAGCTTGGGGATGCCCCCGTGGGTCACCCAAGCATATTTCAAGAAGACTCAAGCGTCTAAGCTTGGGGATGCCCAAGGCATCCCCTTCTTCATCAACAACTTATCAGGTCATCTCTAGTGAAACTATATTTTAATTCTTTCACATCATATGTGCTGTTCTTGGAGCGTCTGTGTGCTTTTATTTTTAGTTTGTTATTTTTATTTTCTGATCATACAATATTGGATCCTATCTATCTTGTTTGGGAGAGAGACACGCTCCGCTTTTTCATTTGAATACTCCTATTCTTCACTTATATTTGTTGAGTATTCAGTTTTCGCACTGTTTAGCTTCTAGCTCTTGGTTTTCATGTATCTCTTGTTCAGAGCTATTAGTTCTTTTGTAGAAAGTACTCTCTTACTTCACTTATATTTGTTTGGAGAGTTGCTTGGTTGATGTGTTGGTTCAGAAAATGTTGCATGTGGTAGTGGTATAATGAAAAAACTTGCATAATCTCGTAGATCATTGAACTTTGATAACCTGATTCTTTGCAAACGTTTTGAGGTAATAAGTAATAGATGGTAAATCTTGCTGGTTAATTAAGTTAAAATCATTAGTGGATTGTTGTCTTTAAGCTTGTACCGTACTACAAACTCTACTTAAATTGTTGAAGGTGTAGTTGGACTTGATAGCTTTCCATGTCTAAAGGTTCATCGTAATGACTGAGTTGTGCTGAAGGTCGAGGGATCTAGCGGGGTACTTGTGCCGCCGTGAACGGCCCTTCTTGGAGTGAATTTTAATCATGCTCTTAATGTTGAACCTGCTAGTTGTTTGCAATAAGCTTGTGAGTTCTTTTTGACTAATGTTAAGCTACGGTTTTTGGCACTTCCACCATCCAAATTTGCTAGCCTCTTCGGTGCTGTGCATTGCCTTCTGCTCACATTGAGAGTTGTGCATACTTCGCCAGTACATCCAAACCCGTGGGAGGACTTTCTCTTGTTCTCCTACACATAAGCCCATACATCTTCCTCAAAACAGCCACCATACCTACCTACCACAGCATTTCCATAGCTGTTCCGAGATATATTGCCATGCAACTTCCATTTTACATTACATGACTTGTTGTCATTATCATTTATATATTGCTTTGCGTGATTCTATACAGCTGATGTGTGGTTTACCCATGTTACGCTAGATCATTGCACATCCTGCTACACTGGCAGAGGCATACCGTTTCATACATCATGTTTTGTTCATTATGAGTTATTTGTACCAAAAAGTGTGTTGTCATATTAGAATGTTGCCCCTAAAAGTGAAAAGAGCCATGGAGGCCATCGAAAAGAGAAACAGAAAAAAAAAGAAAAAAAAAAAAAAAGAATAAAGAAAAAGGGGGCAACATTACTATCCTTTATCCACACTTGTGCTCATGTTTCAGCACCTGCAGTATTCATAGTCATCATTTGTGCTCATGTTTAGCACCTATACTCCATGTGAGAGAGTTTTCATGTTTTACTAGTATAACTATGTGGGGAATTTACACTATAGAACTTGGGTTGTATATTCCAATGATGAGCTTCCTCAAAAGTGCTCTAGGTCTTCGTGAGCAACCAAGTTGGATGCACCCCCACTAGTTCCATTGGAGAGCTTTCATACACATATAGCTCTATGTGCATCCGTTGCATGGCAATCACTACTCCTTACATAGCTTCGATTATAAGACTTCCTCTTGTCTAATGATCACCTATAGCTTTGTGAGACTATCTTCCATTGGCCTTCCAAACCCCCATTAATGTTCTCTTAGCCATAACATCCTGGTGCCAATACCAAATGCTTACGCTCACCGGTTGAGTAGGCTTCGAAACAGTTGATTCATGACGTTCATGTTTATGTTTACTTGACTGGATCCGTACTCTATGTTGTGAAAATTTACTTGATGCTTGGAATTGAAGGATAGAACTCCTACACTGGATACTTAAAACATCTTTAATGAACCTTGTACGGTTTCATGTCTTTAAAGCAATCATTCATGAAAACTTTTAGCTTGTTTAACTAACTTGCTTTATTATCTCTTATTTAATATCAATTATAGACATTTGCTTTGAATGATTTGATCTCAGCTCACATGCCTTACATCACTATTGGATCAAGATTATGTTGGTAGCATGTCACTTCAGAAATTATTTTGTTTTTATCGTTTACCTACTCGAGGACGAGTAGGAACTAAGCTTGGGGATGCTTGATACGTCTCAAACGTATCTATAATTTCTGATGTTTCATGCTTGTTTTATATATCAATGTCACATGTTTTATATGCATTATACATCATTTTTATGTATTTTCTGGGACTAACCTATTAACAAGATGCCACAGTGCCAGTTCCTGTTTTCTGCTGTTTTTCTATTCCAGATAATTACTTAAGGAAATATTCTCGGAATTGGACGAAACAAAAGCCTAACCTCCTATTTTCCCGACACGTACACGGAGCCAGAAGGGCAAGCCCGGGGGAGGCCCACGGCCTCCTCACCATGTCCCCGCGCGGCCTGGAGGGGGGTGGCGCCACCACGTGGTGAGGCCGACTCGGCCACCCCCTCGCGCCGCCCTTTCGCCTATATAATGCTCCTGCCCGAAAACCCTAACAATCAGCCATATTCCAGAAAGAGTTCCGCAGCTCCGCCGCCATCGAAGACAAGTTTCGGGGGTCAGAAGTTCCTGTTCCGGCACCTTGCCGGGACGGGGATTGACCCCCGGAGCCATCTCCATCGACTCCACCGCCTCCACTTCGACTCCATGATGGTTTGTGAGTAGTTCCCCCATGGACTACGGGTTCTAGCTGTAGCTAGTTGGTACTCTCTCTCCCATGTACTTCAATACAATGATCTCATGAGCTGCCTTACATGATTGAGATCCATCTGATGTAATCGGTGTTGTGTTTGTTGGGATCCGATGAATTGTTACATTATGATCAGTCTATCTATAAGTTTGTGAAGTTATTGTTGCTGCAATCTTGTTGTGTTTAATGCTTGTCACTAGTGCACGAGTGGCATGATCTTAGATTTAAGCTCTATAATTATTGCTTAGATTGTATCTACAAGTTGTTTGCACATGTCTCTGTCCGGAACCCGAGGCCCCAGAGTGACAGCAACTGGGATAACTGGAGGGGATGGTTTAGATATGAGGATCACATGTTTTCACTAAGTGCTAATGCTTTGCTCCGGTGCTCTATTAAAAGGAGTACCTTAATTACCAGTATATTCCCTTGAGGCCCCGCTGCAAACGGGCTGGTAGGACAAAAGATGTTGTGCAAGTTTCTCATTGCGAGCACGTATGACTATATATGGAAAACATGCCTACGTATGATTAATAGACTAGATGTTCGGTCTTAATGCTATTTCAATTCTATCAATCGCCCAACTGTAATTTGTTCACCCAACAATTGTTATTGGAGAGTTACCTCTAGTGTAGATAGCTGGTAACCCCGGTCCATCTGTCATCATCAAATATTCACTCGGTCCTATATGTTATTAGAAGTAGTATCAACTATTTTCTGGTGCCATCGCCTCTGTGTTACTGCTACTGCTGTTGTGTTACTGTTACTATTGCTCTCATATTACTGCTGCTTTCACATCACCCCTGTTACTAGTGCTTTTCCAGGTGCAGCTGAATTGACAACTCCGCTGTTAAGGCTTATAAGTATTCTTTGTCTCCCCTTGTGTCGAATCAATAAATTTGGGTTTTACTTCCCTCGAAGACTGTTGAGATCCCCTATACTTGTGGGTTATCAGCCAGCGCCATGGCCAGCTTCCTCCTCCAACATCTCGTTGCGCATGGCATGAGCGCAGATCTGGGCGAGCAGGTCATCAAGGGTCATGCGGGGGTTGCCGTTGACAGAGGCAACCACGGAGTTGTAGGAGCCATCGAGGCCGTTGAGGACGTACCCTATGAGCTCATCATCTTCAACCAGCTTGCCGGCCACAGCGAGTTCAGAGCAAAAGCCCTTCATCTCCGCAAAGTATTCGGCGGCCGTCTTGTCCAGCTTCTTGGTTTTGTTTAGTTTGCCACGAAGGTGGTTGATCCTTGCGGGCGACTGGGAGGAGAACATGGTGGTGATCACGCCCCAGATCACGGCGGTTGTCTCAAGCCCGACGATGTGGGCGAGGATTTCCGGTGAGAGGGAGGTCACTAAGAACCCCATGACCGTCTGATCCCGAGCAACCCAGGCCAAATAGGCGGGATTGGTGATTGTGCTCTTCTTCTTTTCTTCATCTTCAACCTCCAGTGTTTTTTTCCGGAGCGACGCCAGTGCTGTCAAGCAGATCCATGACCTGGGCACCACGCAGGGCCGGGAGCACCAAAGTCTTCCATAAAAGGAAGTTACTTCGGGTGAGCTTTTGGGAGGGAGGGGAGCCGAGGGCAAAGACCAAGGCGCTCGTCGTCATTGATGTCGATCCCATGGGAGTACGGGAGATGTTTTGGTCGTGGTTGTAGTCGTAGGTTTTTGGGTCGTAGGGTTTTGGAGATCGGCGGCGGCTAGGTCAGGGAAGAGAGTGCTCTGATACCATATCAAACGTAGCGGAAACCGATACCTGTTAGGGTTCGGGGTTCGTGTTTATATAGAGGAGAGAATTCCTTATTTGGCCTTTTCTTAAAATCGTCTTCCCTATTTGGCCCTAGAAAAATATTTCTTCCCATGACATTTTAACTTCATTTCTTCCTAATACGGCCCTTTAGTGCATTTTGAGTATTAAAAAGACTCTTTTTCCCCTGATAAATTATGTGACAAAAATCGATCGATCCGCTCCGACACCACGCGCGTACACAATTCCTCTCCAACGTGCACGCGTTTCTTTCTGCTGATCCGCTCCGACACCATGCGCGTACGGATCTTGTGAATTGGTTCCTTCTTCAAACACACGATTGAGAGAGCATGCACGCACGAGAATGAGATGCACGTACGGTCGGCGACGACATGAAATCGATCGATCGACCGATCCATCCCTTCCTTCGTTTCATTTTTTTTGAGGAACTGGCAGCCGTTTGCCTTTCGATTAGATAGAAATAGAGTGTTTATTTACAATGCTAGACCAAGTCTCACAACTAAGACATAGCCGAGGAACCAAAACAGAACATAAACTAGCCGTCTCCAGGGTCTTGCGTGTGCGCATACGCCCGTTGCGCCATCTCCTCTCTCACCAATGCCGCCACGGCGTCCGCTTGAATCGCGACATTGGTGAAAACCCGCCTATTCCGCTCCTTCCACACTCCCCAGATGGAGTAGATGATCGCTCCACTGGCCTCCCTTCGCTTCGCCTTTGGGAGGCCGGCTAGTGTCGTATCCCACCATGTGTTGAATCCGTTGGCATTAGGCGGTGGGGGAGCCCCAATCTGCCCATGCCAAGCAAACACCCGCTGACGAACTGTGGTAGAGAAGCTACACTCAAGTGTGAGGTGTTGAACCGTCTCCGGATGAATTCTGCACAACTTGCATATTGGGTCGTGCGGCCATCCGCGAACCGCCAAGTTGTCGGCCGTCAGAATCTTGCCATGGAGCGCCAACCATGCAAAGAACCGGCACTTCGCCTCCGCAAGTCCTCGCCAAACTTTTGCCGCACGGAAAGGGGCCGTGGAGCCGGCGAACTGACAGCGGTAGGCGGTGGCGGCCGTGTACACCCCTGACTCCGTCCAAAGCCATCTGATCGAGTCCGGAACCGGGAGTAGCAAACATTTTTGCACGTATGCTCAATCATTCCGCTCCTTCCACACTCCCCAGATGGAGTAGATGATCGCTCCACTGGCCATCCTTCGTTTCATTTTTGTTGCTTTCATTAGCTCAATCAATGTCTAACTCGCTCGTTGCACGTACGGCCGGCGACGACATGCACGCGTTGGCTGGCTTGAGCGTAGCGGAGTGGCGCAAGAACACCCATGCGACGCAAAGCAGTACTACGTGCTAGCTCCCGGGAAGTCCGCTCGATCGTTTCAAGGAAAGTCTGGATCGTGTGATATTTTCTGACTCAAGCGGAATCCAAGCAATGCGCGCGCACGTGCGGGCTTTTCTTTTCTGTCGCGCACGACCGAGGCAAATGGTAATCGAAGGAACAACAAACGCACGAGCTAGCGCATCGTTAGCTAGCTGCACCAACGACAACGATAGGAAATCCTGGTTTTTTTGTCAGATAATTTATTAGGGGTAAAAGAGACTTTTTAATGCTCAAAATGCACTAAACGGTCATATTAGGAAAGAAATGAAGTTAAGATGTCAAATTGGGATTTTTTTTCCTAGGGCCAAATAGGAAAGACGATTTTAAGGAAGGGTCAGATAAGGAATTCTCTCTATATAGAGTCAGAAAGCCTCTGAAGGCGTATACAGCGCGGCCGTGTACGGTTGGTCTACTACACCATACCGTATATGGTATTACATGTTAACAGCATTATTAAGACATATTATATATTTTCTCATCAATATTAGGTTGTTTTTTGTTTGTAAAACTACCTATGATCTACTCCCTCTGTTCTAAAATGTAAAACTTTTTCGCTTGATCTACTCTCCATTCCAAAATGTAAGCCTTTTTAGTTTTTTTATTCTAAATGTATCTAGACATATTTTATCGTAATATTCACATCAAAAAACTTTGCACTAAAACATGTAAAAATATCATGTGGACCAGAAAATTAAAAAGAATTGGATTTAGAAAGAGAGTCGAATCCACCGTTGCGACATGGATCAAAGTAAAGCACTTTCATTAGGATCGGGCTTCGCATAGATGCACCCGGAAGATGGATGGCCGGATCCACGGTGGGCTTGCTTAGGTAGCATAGCTAAATCTTTTAGCTAACGAGCCTCGATCTTTGCATCATTTGATTATTCGTGAGATAAATGACGTCACTGCATACGCAATTGAGCTGGACAGATGTTCATCTCTGGTCCATGGGCAGAGTAATTTTGGGAATAACGGCACTGGCTCGTCGAACGGAAAGCTACGTACAACCTACGAACAAGCTAGGAATTGTCTGATGCATAATGCCGTAGGATGACTAACCTAGATCCCTGGCGTGGCTTGCCGCGCGCCCCCCGTCTTTGACACTGCTTTTTAATTTGCAAAACGTTATGATAAATATTCTTAATATGACACGATCGTCAAAAACTATTATAAATAGTAGCGGCATTGTAGGTTTCGAGCAAAGCACAATGCTCTTACATATCCAAAATCTACACCAAAAGGTTCAGGATAGATAGGTTCTTCATTACAACATCTACAATCATCACTGGTATTCAAATTGTAAAACGGTATGATGAACATCATTAATATGACACGGTGGTCAAATAACTACTATTCATAGCAATGGCATTACAAGTTTATATCAGAGCACAATGCTCTTACATACACACAAGTTTACATATATAAGACTTCACGATAGATAGGTCTTATGGGGAGACAGTGGTTTGAATCTCTTCAGCATCCCTTGGCATGCCGCGCGCCACCCGCCTTTGACAATAGTAAACGATTGGTAAATTAATCGATATGGTACGCACCACTAATACGACATGGCAGTGAACAATTATACTATAAATAAGACACTTCTCATAATGTGACAGATGCAATAATCAAAGGATAGAGATAAAGAAACTTGTGCTATCTTTTTTGAAAACATGAATAAATAAGACAATAAAGACAACAATTCACAATAGGTATGTAGATTGTTATATCTGGTCACACGGAAGGAAGACAAATTCAAAGTGGCAGCCAGCCCAATACATTCTTTAAAACACTCCCTCATGTCGATAAGACCCTGGCCTACAATGTAGATAAAAGGGCAATGTTAAGAAAGAGGCATTAGAGACAAAGCCACAAAACACCATTCTAAACTCCAATAAAATAGCAAGAGAATGATATATTTTTTTCAAAATTGATCGGCTAAGCTCGGCAGGGCTTTAGGAGCCAACATGTGCTAAAATAGCAAAAGATCCCTGCACGCCACCTGCTTTAGATCGATGCGCAAGACAGTATATGCATCAGGTAGAAGTGTTAGACTCCCTTCCATATGGGCAAGAAAATATTGGCAACCTCTCTTCCAGATAGAAGGCTCATTGTGCTGATTGTTTTGAAGGTCGAAAATGGTGGATCATGTGTTTTCAAAGACGAATGAATTGGTTAAAGAATAAACCTTGCATACTTACTAGCTTAGAAAGGATAGTATCAACAGGCCATAGCCAACTAAGTCATCAGAGTAAGTAGGTAAATATATTATACATAATGATCGGTGTCACTTCTACAGTAATACCCTACTAAATAAGATGAGGGTGGCCTCTCCATTGGATAATAACAACACAAATTAGCTAACAACGATATGACATGAAAAACCTGTGGCATGACCAAACAAAAGCCGTCTAGATTTGGTAGTAACATAATGTCCAGATAGTTCAAAAGTTACAATATAATTCAGAATCTCTACTATATAATATGGCTTGAGGAGGTGTTGGTACGTCGCGGCTATTTTGCGTTCTAGTCCCTCACAAAGGATGAAATCAACCCGCGGTCCAAAGGTTACAGTCCGTCGCTTTTGTACCGGTTCGCTTCTTTCTTTCTTGCCGAACGAAAAACAGAGCTCATCGCATCCCGCCGCGGCGCCGCCCCCATGGATATGTGTTGACTGTTGAGCGCTGCCCTCTCCCTCTGTACGGCGCGCGAGCACGGCGAGGACCCGGCCTCCGTCTTGGCGAGCAGCCCCGTCCTCCTTCCTTGCGAGCGCGGCGAGCAGCGCGAGCACGGCGAGCACCCGGCCCCCAGCGCGGCGAGCAGCCCGTCCTCCTGCCTTGAGAGCGCGGCGACCAGCCCGGCCTCCGGCGAGTGCGGCGAGCAGCCGGTCGAGAAGCGCGGCCACGGCGAGCAGAAATCCACTCACGAAGCCGTTCTTTCGATTTGGGGATTTTTTATGGAAAGTTGCCATGTCCGCGGAGAGGTGAAGACAAGACAGATGCGTTTTTCCGTGTTGAAGGATTGATTTAACCTTTGATCAATTTTTTTCCCATCAGGTGCGTTTACTGAACTCCATCAGAATCGCTGGGCTTCTGTTGCCGAAAACTGCAACAACGGCGACCTGAAGCCGCTGCAGATGCAAAGCTCTGATGAAGGCCGGCCGGCCGATCTACTTTTCGCTATGTAAACTGTACGCTGTCGTCTGTATCTGCCGCTGGTTAGTTCCTGCGCCACCTTCCAATCCTCAAGGTGTTGCATCCATCGTTTGCATACTCTTCAGCTTGATGCGTTTGTGTATTGGACCAAGTTATTCATTTTCATTGTACTGAGCATACTCTGCAGGTTGCCAGGTTCTATTGTTAAGGTATTGCTTGCACAACTCAGGCGTCTATTCTAATCATTTCCATTTTGGTTCATAGATTTTATAGATCAATATAACATGAGATACCATTGTTCCATCAATGAACCAATTAAATAGTAATGGTAGTCTGAACTAACTTTTTTTTACCATAATACTTTCTAGAGTTACGTCCCTTTTACTGGTTAACCAGCACTCCTGATTCTTTCTCCATCTGCAGGATTTTAAAAGCTTGTATTGTGAAGGTTCTGTATTTTTTCCATTCAGAATCATCTGATACACAATGGCCAATCAAAATGAGTATACATTCATATATATTTGCAAACGCATGAGATTAAATACAATCATCTGGAAGCTTCTACACAGGTGCAGTTTAATATGTAAATTCTGGAAGATAGTCATCAAACTCCCTCTTTTTTTTATGCAAACGCATGATATTTTCAGCAAACACAAGTTGTAAGATATGAAGTTTCCCAATAGGGCTACTGAAATCCCACCACGTTTTACTATAAAAAATAATGAGCAAACCGTCTCCAGTAAACTTACGCATGTGGCCACCTTAAATAGGTTTGGACCGAATGCTCAAACTTTTGTTTACTAAAAAAAATGCATTAATATATATCCCTGGCATGGAAGTAGATCAGGGAACCAAGAAAGCTTCGATTCAACTGGCATGAACAAATTCCAGCAACAAACTACAGTTACTCACCATTTTGATACTTGGATAGTTGGATAAGATCAAGATGGTTAAGAGTACAGAAAATGACATATCAGCAGACGCATATGTATACTTTGGAATAGATATACCTATAAGATATAGTTCCATTGTTGTTTTTACGGGAAGATATACTATCATTGTTATTTGGCTACTTGCAGCACTTTTTAGCGTGTGAGCTACGCCATGTAGGATATCTTAAAATGAAGTTTTCCAAGTCAGCCTAATTTCATTCCGATTTTCAAATATTTTTTATGTACTGACTTTCCCGTGTCATTTAGCAAAATCTTGCGAACAGATGTGGATAGCTATATCTCTTTCAGAATTGTGCAGCCTTTTAGTTCGACGGTATTTGATTAAGGCTCCCATGGTGTCCTGTACTTTCTGGCCATTAATTTTCAGTACATGTTGTACTTTATCAAATTTTACAGCAGGAGAGACTACAAATTGTTTCAGTTTTGACTTGATATTAAATGACTGGTTGAAGACCTTTATATTTGTCTAAATCTATTCTCGAACCAGATACGATATTAGGCCTTGTGGTTCATTGTATGCCAGTAACTGTGTTAAATCTTTGCTACCTGAAATTTCATACTTGACAGTAAGGTGATTTAAATGGAGCACCATCTGCACAAGTAGATGTACAATTATCTCTCGGCTCCATTGTATGATTGCCCCCCCAATGCCGGTAAAGTTCTGTGTTGTTAGTCTTACACTTTTTAAAGCAGCTCGTGTCATTTTTTTAATAGATTGCCTACTCGTGTCTTGACTACTTTTATGCAGCTGCGAGCATGAGATGGCGGGATCTACTTTCTGCGTTACATGGAAAGTTCTTGTTACAATGATAGAGGATGATAGCATTTTTATTGTCGGGTCGTTTACCAATAAGAGTGTGTACCAAGATAGTGCTCTCATTTACAATGGTGGTTGTAGTGCGATAAAAATTGTTTTTGTATGATCCAAGTTTCTATCCCCGTACTTTAATTTTGTTCATCACCATTCTTTAATATTTAGTTATATTAGTTATTCTTCATCTTATTAATCCATTTCAATACTGCGACAATATATGTTCAATGCACGTGCACTTTACTATTCAAATAATGGTTTGATCATTGCATCCAAATTTTTTGTTATGCCGTGGCAACGCACGGGCATCCAGCTAGTTTATATAAGGTAGTGATAGGGGTGTAGGTGAAAGCGATGAAGTGACCATTCTGCTCATTGTAACGATAGTACCAAGGCTGCAGAAAAATTTCCAGAGAGAGCATCTCAGTTCATAGTATTCATTCTAGCACAACGTGTTATATAAATTGAGGGCAAAGAGTTGATGGTACCTCATATGTTTAATGTTCTAACGTATTCCTGTGGAAATGGTTCTATGTCCACATTTCTTTGAGCATCTGCATAATAGAAAGAACCAGAGTGGATAGGTTTAATTTGATCCAACAAACACCTACATAATAGGTCCTGGATTGTCAAATCGGATGTTCCCAGCACATTTTTTTAGGTGATAGCTGACCGTGAAGTAAAACCAGAGCAATTTCATTAATAGGGTTCATAATATGGTGCATAAATGCTGGTGCCACATGTGCAAAACCAAGATACTAATAGTGTGCCATCTACTGCCTGGGTTAGTCAATGATTGGAAAGAGCAAACTGGCTACATTTGCACTCTGTAGTTAAGTGAGATATCCATAAAAGAAGTATGTTCAAACAGAGACGTGTAACTCAAAAAGCACCGTGAGAAACATGAGCTGGTTATAATTTAAAAGTGGCGCTTTACTGAAAAACCACAAAGGCATCCAGCAACTACCATTAACAAAGAGTTAACATGTAAGGCTATAACAAATGGGATCAATACTAAAATGACCCAGAAAAGATGTATGCAAGAACATAAGGCAATGATGAATACATTTTAAACAGACAAACTGATGTGCTAAACTTCCTATATCAAAGCAAATGTAAACAGACAAACTGATACTGCTGAAAATGCAACGAAACAAAACCATGTGTTTATCATAAAGGAAACCAAAATATGACCTAATCTGATATTTATATGATCACATGAAAAGTGTTTCATTGAAAGAAAAGAGATACTAACTAATCAAGCCAGTGTTTCTAAAGTAGAAAGATAATTGAGCAATATCACTGACAAAAGTGGCCATACAAACAACTAAAGCTACCAAGGTAAGAAATAAACAACTCAGCTTACTCACTGGCTAAGTTTTAATATTTAGAAAAATTTCAATTATTTTGCACAACAACTACAACATTGGCACGCGGCAAGGGAACAGAAAGCAATGGTAGACTCTAAGAACATAGATCAATGGGTCCTCTTCTTATTCATTCTCAAGAGTGAAAACTAAATCTAAAAAATATACATCAAGTGAACCACCGAACAGGCAACCGCATTGTGTGCTGCCTAGCTAACTACCATCCGTGGATACGAACGCGCTACTGGCAAATCAGTCAATTAGCTTAGAAAGCAAATAATCAGTGTTTCTGTCAGCCACTGCTGATATGCACAAGGTATGATGTCCTAATCCTCATTGGCATGGATAATACGAAAGCGGGGCATATCTAAGAGTTTAGGCAAGTACGCCTGCCAAATAAATATGTATACTGTAAGTAGAATTGCACAAAGCAAACCTGCCAAAGAAACACACGACCAAAAGTCAAGAGAAATAAAAAAAGATCAAATGACAACAAATCATGTATCATATATTGAAAATCTGAGGAATGCAAGCCATATATATTGGTCAAGAATACTTAAAACGGAACTTCACATGTAAAACACAAAATGTACCATGTATACTAACTATATATGAGGAGATTCTAAAAATATTGAGAAAATCTGCAACTCTGGAAGAATATGTAACCGTAACGCGAATCAAAATTTTGAGACCGAATTTTTAGTGCATCCGTGATTTCATTCCACAGGTAAGTAAAAGGAACAAAGCTATGACCAATTGCAAAGATGGCATTAAAATACAAAATGCACAAATAAGTGCCAGAATTATAAAGATGCCACTGAAAAGTGCTTAATTAGAGTGATCACATACTAAGTAGAGAGGCTCGTGAATTTGACTTAGGCAATAATATTTTGGCATGAGATGAAAATGGCACAGAAAAAATACATGCTTACACTTTTGTGCATAGAAGCGGATAAAGATCCTTCAATGGGCTAATGATGTTTCGTTTGATCACAACCCTGAAATAAGAAAATTAAATCTAAGATAACATGTACGATATCAAGAAAAGAGTCACTGAAGCAATAATACCCTTTGATGTAAAGGTTCATGTCAAACATCTGAAATTCTCTTTTGTCATGAGCCTAAAATAATGCAGAAAGCTATGTGAAGGCAACATCTCCACTCTGTCATCAGGATAAAAGTAAAACAGGCCTGGTGTAGCGAATGGAATGGGCTGAAATAATTCATCAGGATAAAAGTAAAACATGCCTGATGTAGGGGAATGGAAAGGGCTGAAATAAGGAGTACTCACTTGGTAACGCACTTATGGAAGTACATGCTGGTAGGGATCTCTTCGACACGCCGGAAAAGGGAAAGATTGAAATAAAAGGAGCAAGCGGGAATGCTTTCGGCTGCATCAGCCTGAAGTGTGCTCACCTCAATACACAAGGAAGCAACACATTAGAAGAATCTGGGCGCAAGCTCTCCCTCGTCACTGGAAATTGATATATGTGTAAAATAGAACGATCAGAAATCGGATTAAATTGCACACGAAACAATTCTAATTTGCACCGTATAATAAATGTATACTCAACATATGTGTAGATCATAGTGTGACAACAATATCGGGTACAACTACCTGATGCCAACACGACAAAGAAAATGCCTTAACTCGTGCAACAACTTCTTGGCACCTCCAGTTGGTCGAACGTCCTCATTATTGTAGCCGAGGGGAGCTTTGCACATTACAACATCAGGGAACTACTGCTGCTAGACTTTTTGCCACCCTTTGACTCCATTAGTACATTCACTTTACTGCATACAGAGGAGAGAGTTAAACAACACATTCTAGCAAACATTGTAACTGATTCACATACACATACACCTTGAATGGTTAAATCATATAGTGAATGTTTCCTTCAGGGTAGATTTGTTCTAATAACTATATCCTAAAAAAAAGTTACTACCCATAAATGCAA
The DNA here is from genome assembly GCA_947311845.1 of Poa pratensis. Taxonomy (NCBI): domain Eukaryota; kingdom Viridiplantae; phylum Streptophyta; class Magnoliopsida; order Poales; family Poaceae; genus Poa; species Poa pratensis. The sequence continues at coordinate 5,843,295 of CAMZMU010000015.1, forward strand.
GTATAAGTATGATAACATAGTAAGTTGTTGCATTTATACTAGCATGATATAAATTAAACCAGAATGGCATAAAGAATTTCCATGAAACCCCGCTGAAATCTTGCCTAGTCATTCAAGGTTTTTAGATTGGGAAATTAATAGATATTTAGATAAAAGGCAAACTATACTCCCTCAATTGGTTAATTATGTAGTATACTTTTTAAAGCAGATGGATACAACATTGAAGAATGATCTTAAAGTCAACCCGTAAAATGAAAACTCAATACTATAAAAGTAGCATCTTTTGTCGACTGAAACTAAATATAATGAGATATTTGTGCATAGCTAAAAGTGACACAACTAACTGATGAAGAAAGGCATCATTCTAGTGTAGCTATATAGAACCAAAATCATTAGCTCAAATATCTGAACTCAGTTTACCTTCAAAACACAACCATGTGTGGAGAGACTTGCTGATATAGGTGAGGAAGAAACAATTAGTTATCTGAAATTGGATAATTAACCATTTTGGATGGAACAGAACAAAAAGCAACATCTTGCACTTCGAATGACATGAAATCTTCAGTTGTCTCCGGCAGGCATATATACATAGCAATGACCTGAAAATATGTAGAAGAGAAATTCATGTGCATTCAGTTTAGTACTTAGAATGGACCAGCTTACCAAAGTACATACAAAACATTGTACACAGACAATAGAAGGAGCATGATCTAAAGATGACTACAATGTATTGCTCATAGTATATGATCTGAAGACATGGAATACAAATCGATGAATAACTATTAGCTGCACTTGAACAACGACAAAAGGGTCCTGAGGGTTTACCTCGATGCAAAGAACATAAATCTGGTTGATGGCGAAACGATTTTTGGCACAGAAATGAAGAAATTGGGTATTCAATCATTCATCACCAAAATTCTGGAGCGATTCAGTCTATGGTAAGCTGACCAAGAAGCTGATATGGAAAAAAAACAACGCAGATGAAATATGTAAAAATATGCGGTGTAAAAGGCAACCAAATCATGCTTCATATCAGCATAACAAAGTTTCTTTAGTACATGATAAATCTGTAATGAACCAAAATTATGAAACATGTGAAACTGTATAGCTGCAGGTAATTTTTATTGAAGAAAATATAGATCCCCAATTTGCACTACGGTGCAAAACATAAAGGTTCAACCTTTACATGCCCAAATAGCAAGATTTTAGCCCAATCTTCTACTCCCAGTGCTAAGCAGATTCGAATAGGAAAGCTATAGAAATAAACTTCATTTTATCTGACCTTTAATGATTCTTTTACAGATGAGATAGATGAGGTCTATTTCCAGATCTGCGAGCAGATCCATCTGATGCTATTCATGAACCTGCAAGAATCAAATACTGTAAGTACCTATAAATATTTTAACCAAATGAAGCAAATGCTTCACATCATACCTGATGTATTTAAGTGTCATATACCTATCGAAGCTAATTATACCTTGTAGGAACATGAAAAGGAGCAAAGTAAGCCTATAGCTCTCATACAGCAAAGATAACGAATCAAAGAACAAAATAGAGGTAATCATTTCATTTGATCTTACTAATAGCTTGATTTGTTATATACTTTTCTTGGATTTGATGGAAAAATCATAGTGTGATACCACCATTTCTTCATTATTCTAACAGGGGAAACAATAATTTCATCACCACCCATGAAGTCTTCCTGCAAATCCTTCAAGCATTTTTCAAGCTGCGGCTAGCTCTAGTAATAATATTCGCACTAGATTCTTCCATGGATCAAATAACCATAGAATCAGATATCGCCAAATGTTTCAAACCTTCCACAAGCTTGGGAAGATTTGAGGCAAGCATGCACTGAACAACAGCATATACAACAGGGGATATAGAAATTCTCATTGCTCTGCTACCGGGTTGGAAGGAGAGAGGAAGAGACAGAACAAACATGTACTGTAGGTCGCTCGTCCGGAGACTAACTGGCTAGGAGCCTCGCCCGGATCCATCACGGCCAATGATCCCCAAGCGCTCCGCTATTCATGAACCACGCTGCTATGCATAATCCTTGAGGTCCCATGTGCAAACAATTGTTGTAAATTAGAATGGAAAGAGAGTAGAAGAAAGAACTCGAGCGAAATGAATCTCACCCGAGCCAAAACGATTGGTGCTGCTACGTGAGGTTGGAAGAAGTAGAGGAGGCCAGGCAGTTGTCCTTCTGGACGTCGCCCTCCGCGACGAATCTGAACCAAACACGCTCCTCAGAGGGCACCCCACAGCTCCACCGACCACTCCTCCGGGCGCGCGGGAGCGGTGCGAGCGGCGGGCTGCGCTGCTCCGTGGTCCTGCTACTATTAGGGAGGAAGAGGATGAGAGGTTGTAGAGAATAGGAGAAAGATGGGATGGGGGCTGCTAGCCGGTCAATCGGCGGCGCCGTACGTGTCTTCCTCGTCTCCATCTTTGTAGTAGCGGCAATGGGCAAAGCACCGGCTCGAGCGGCAGCGGTGACTCCCCGCCTGTGGAGAGCTGGAGGAGAATGGAGAGGGCCACGCAGAGCAGCGGCGTGAGCTCGTCACCGTGGAAGAGAAGAGGCGGGAGGGGCGAAGAGGGTGGCGGCGGCCGCAGGCAATAGGGCGGGAAGACGAAGCAAGGCGGCGGCTGAGATGGGAATGTGGGGGCTCTCACGCGGCCTAGGGTTTCCACCGTGGGGAGGGATTTTTATACGGTGCTGTCAAAAAAAGGAACGGCCCAGATGCTTTCCATCCAACGGCCGAAATGCTCTAAGCTCTGAGAGAGCCCCTTGGGGTATCCCCATTTACCTCTTTAAATGCTATTGATATTATATTCAAAACGGACTTTAAGATTTGTTTTTAAACAAACAAACAAGTAAATAAATAAATATTCTAATTGAGACAATATTCGCTTGTTTGTGGCGCATCCGTTTTCTTGATTTATTTTTATACGATTTTCTGAAGTGATCTGTCCAACTAGGACAGACGAGTATAGGGTCCAATTGAACACACTAGTATTTTATGGATTCTTTCCCCGGTAGTGTAGTCATCTCCAAAAGGGATGATACATATTTATCTGACTTTTTTACCTCTAGCTTTTTGTAAGGAAAATGATCAAATTTTTGTTTAGATTTTTAGTATATATATTTTTGTTTCAAGAATACGCGAAAGCCTATCATTTTCATAAAATGAAAGAACCAGATGGCTAGTCAACGCTCAAACAAAGGGCTACAATAGATCACGAAAAGACAGAGCTTGAGTATATATTCTCGCATAGCAAAACGCACATTTGCTAATTATATAAATAATTACGAATTTGTCCTGCTTGATTGCATAAATACGAGTTGAGCAAAGGAATATCACATAAAACCGCTTCACTCTCTTTTTGAAAATAAATTTAAGTACCTAAAAGCTTCCTTACGCGCGTGCGTTATACGGACAGACGGAACGGCCGCTCGTGAGTCGTCCGATCCCGCTCCCCCATCGCGATTCGTGCGCCAGGGTCCACCTGGTCGGAGCGGTCCCGCGTGCGTGCACCTAGCAATTTTTTCGTCCGAATCCGTCCCGTACCCATGGTCAGTTCGCGTGCGTGCACGTAGCAGCCCCATTTCCGTCCCGCACGCGCCGCGCTCTCGGGCAGTTCCTCTCCGCCCACCTCGCGCGCTTCCCCCACCGCATTCCTCCTGATTTTCGCGGGGAAGGAGGGAATCACCACGGGGCGGTGAGATTTGTGGCGGGGGAAGCTGAGATCGAAGCAGCGGCGAGATTTAGGTGGTGCGGAGAGCGGCAGCGGTGGGCGGTGCTCCGGAGGATTCGGCTGTTTTAGGCGGTGCTGCGGAGGAGCGGCGATAGACGAGAGGTGGCGAGAGGTTCGGCGACCGGTGGCTGCGCGGCGGGCGTGGGGAGGTTCGGCGACAAGCGCTGCGTGGACTGCGACAACAGGCGGAGGAGGGTCAGCTCCGACGAGAGGGTCTCCCGCAGGTGAGTGCATCGCCAGCTCGTACGCGCTCCTCGACATGCTTTTCGCGGTAGTCGGAGTTAGAGCGCTCTCGATCTGTTAGCTTTCACCATTTTTAGAGTCCCTGATCTATTTTCTCCCGTGACTGAGGCGGATGATTGTTTTGTGCTCTGTTTCTCGGTAGATCTAGGGTTGTCAGGGATGGAGGAGATGTATCTATGAAGTCTGTATTCTTCGTTCGCAGGGTGTTTTTGATATCTGCTAGTTGCATGGCTAGTTAGTGAGTTACCATATGAGAGTTGCTCAGACGTGTAGCAGGAGTTGTGCAGACGGATAGTTCGATTTGCCCAGTCGTCCAGTAGTAGTTGCCCAGTCGTCCAGTAGTAGTTGCCCAGACGTCCAGTAGGAGCTGCCCACACATGTAGTAGGTTTTGCCCATATCATCAGGGATGTTGCCATACCATCCAGGGAAGGATGCCCAAACTATCAGGAGATGTTGCCCACACCATTAGGGGGATGATGTCCAGACCATCAGGAAATGTATATGAGATAGGTTTTTTTGCCAATAGCAGCTGATTCAGTTGCCCATCTTTTTTCCTCATGTGTTTTTTTAAAATGGATGAAGATGCTGGAGACACTTTGAATCACTCTTTTTTTCACCTTCATGCTACAGGTTTTCCGAGTATGGCTGGTAGCGGAGATCCAGCAGCTGGTGGGGATCCCGAGCCCGTCAAGGGCAAAGGGGAGGTAGGTCTCACATCCCATATCTTTTTTTTGTGAGACCAGTATAGGCATTTTTTTGGGGTGCTTTTTTAACCCCCAAGCCTGTACATATCTGTTTTTTCAGGTTTCGAAGGTTGCTACCCCTACGCGGAAACATAAGGCCGCAGCTATGCGTGGTGCACCTCCTAAAAGAAGGAAGACAGATATTGTGATAGAAAAGCCGGAGAGCTCAAAAGCTAATGAAGAAGAAAAGAACAAGACATCAGATGTTCAAAATGTGGGTTTAGTTACTTATTTTTGCTACTTTTGTTTTAGTAGTAGATGCAGGGCATCACCTTTTTTTTCCAGACTTCTGATAGTTGCTTTTCACCTTCATCCCTTTTTTATGCAGGACATCCTAAGAAATAGGGCATCTCCATCAAGGCTGGTTACGCTCAACAAAGATTTATCAACTGACCAAAAAATTGCCATCATCAAAAGGGGTCTTGGGGGGTTGCTTTCAATCGGAGCTACCACAATGCCAGCTGACCTCAGTCAATGGGTAATGAAGTGTTATGACCCGTTGAAGTCAGAGTTAGTGATCCCCAACAGGGGGAGGTACCTGTGGATGCAGATAGTGTACACTTGATGTGGGGCCTCCCCAACTCTGGTTTGAAGGTTTGTTGGGAGTGCAATGCAGAAGTCACCAAAGCTTTCAATGAGGAGTATGAGTTCAAACCGGGCAACGTTGCTCCATCGTTGAATGCATGGTGTGAAATGATAAAGAAAATGAACGGAGCACACGACGAAAAGTTTGAGCGTGCATGGGCTGTTCTAGCCTTCGACTGCTTCCTCGCACCAACTACCGGGCTAAAAGTTAGCCCTCGCTGCTATTTAGCAGTTTCTGATCTTGACCTCCTGTCGAACTCGAACATCTGTCAGTTTGTTGTTGATCAGACAAGATTTGCCTTCCTAGATCTGGTGAACAAGAAATCCGTGTCCTGCTGCGTTTACAATCTTGTCGTAAGCATCTGTCACTCCCCTTGTACCATCTTTTCTCGGTTCTACGTTTACAGTATCTATATTCGTTTAGTTGCTCAATAATGTCCTTCCAGTTGCTTATTAGATCAATCATAGTTCATCATAGTTGGTTATTATTTAGATAGGTAGTTGCTCATTTTTTTCAGAACACTTTTTTCAACGTTGTTCTCAGATTTGTTGGATAGGCAGTTGGTAGCATATGTGACCATGGTTACAAGCACATTCTTCCCACATGTTAGCGTTCAGATTTGTCAGCACATGTTTTTTTCTCACAGTGACATGCATGCTCATTTTTAAACGTTACTATCGTTTCCTTATTAATATTTTTTCATGTCCCACAACTTCCATAGATGCGGTATCTTGATGCGTTGGAGGTCGACGAGGTTATCAGTGATTGCGTGCCACGCATAAATGCATGGGACGCAATTTTAGTCAAGAAAGTAATGAATAAGGATAAAATCTCAAAGGGAGTTTTTGGGAAATTGCAAGTAAGTTTCTTAATGTTGCCCTTTTCTATATAAGCAGAACACAATTTTTTCTTATACTTTTCACTGCTTGTGATTTTTTAACCTTGTTTGTTGCTCATTTCCTTTTTTATGGCTTTTTTTTGTCTCAAAACAGTTGAAAGAGAAATTCAGAGATAGCGTCCAAACAGGGCTGTTTGGCGGCTTGTTAAAAGCTGAACAATTTGTCTGTGCCAATCTCCCTGCTAACTACGACCAGAGAGTGAGTTCCCTACGACCAGTAGTAGCTTTTTTTGTTACCTAGTTGCACAGTTTCTAATTGCCTAGCAGCATTATTTGTTGCCTAGTAGCACATTATTTGTTGCCTAGCAGCACATTATTTGTTGCCCAGTACCACTACATTTTGTTGCCTAGCACAACAGTTTTTTGTTGCCCAGTACCACTACATTTTGTTGCCTAGTTGCCCATAAATCAGAAGACACTCCCCCTGTTTTTTTACACTGACATATGATCCATATCAAATCCATTTTTTTGAAAGCTAATGCATAATATCATGCAGAAAAAGAGGAAATTCGGTGCTTTGCTTCACGGCTTGTGCTCAGAATTTGAAGAATCACTCGCTAAGTTTGTGCAAGGTGTTGGTAAGTTGGAGGAATGTCAAAGCTCTGGGAGCAGACCTACTGAAGGTGTTGAGCAGAGGTTCTCCAAGAAGAAACGTACAACAGCGCAACCGAAGAATACCAATGAAAGGGATGTTGAAGCTGAACAAAGGCCTCTGAAGAGGCAACCCAAAACAAAGACAGCAGAGAAGACTGTGATTATAGAAGATGCAGAGACTGCAGAATCAGATGAAGAGGAAAGCGTTCATGTCGAACTAAATGACACAGAAAGCGAAGATGATGCAAGGTTTGTTCACTAAATAGGGGTTCTTCAAGTTGTTTTTTTAGTTGCTCACTATTGCACTCGTAGTTGCTCATTAAAAGAAGATAGTTGCTCATAACCTGACAGTTTAGTTGCTCACTTTTGCATTCACTTTTTTCCTATGTTTTTTTGTTGCCCAGTTATGAAAGGAAATTTACTAGCAGATGCAATCATTTTTGCCAGCACATGGTAGCATAGTTGCCCAATAAAATGAGCACACATTTTTCTTTTTTCCAAATTTTTTTTGTGCTACATTCACTTAGCAGTTTTTGTTTGACTGACTGTCCCACTCATTTTTGTGTTGGATTTTCTCTTACAAACAGAATAAGTCAACGCACTGACGGTGAAGAAGATGAAGACTGCACAGTCAACCTGGGAGGAAATGATGCACCGCAGCCTGACAAATCAGACGACAGTGACAGCGACAAGGATGAAGACAAGGATGATGAAGTTCATGATGTTGTGGGGGAGGTCCCAGTAGCAAGAACGATGATGATGGTGACACTGGAGGAAACAATGGTGGTACTGGATCAGGGGAAGCTGCAGATGAAGGGGCAGACAACAATGCCACCACCCCGGCTGACGTTGGTACTAGGAAAGTTTATGGATTAAGGAGTAAAGGCAATGCACAGCAGAACACAAAGGGAAAGGCTGTCACCACCAACAGACCTAGTGAAGAAGAGAGCGAGTACTCCTTGCTGGACATGTGCAAGATGGACATGAGAAGTAAAACCCCTGACATACCACTACTAGAAGAGGCAGTTGTTTGGGATGAAGATTGCCCACATGACTTGAACAACCTCCGACACATGTTTGAGATGAAACAAACCAGTGTTGGATATGAGCTAGATGACCCAGTGCTGCACGGTGCCTACTCCCAGGGAACATACAACGAGTGGTTTGAAGAATCGCTTGGAGTAATGAAAGAACCAGCACAACACTGTTCAACAAGAAAAACAGCAGCCACGGTTATCAAAGAGATAAGTGCTAGGAGGGCCAAGGCTAAGCAGCGAGACAAGGCGCAAGGGGGGCTGACACTCCTGATCATGGACAAGTCCAGCAGCACCCTAATGCATATCCTCCAGAGAAGGCAACTCCAACTGTCGGAAGGGCAACTTTACCTGCATATGATGCAACTCCAACAGCACAGAAGGCAGTTATATGGGATGAAAGCCCAGCAGAGTTGTGTACACTGCAGAGCATCAAGGCAACTTCATTAGCAGAGAGGGCAACTTCAGGTGCAGATGAGGCAACTCCACAAACAGGAAGGGCAATTATATGGGATGAAAGCCCGAAGCTGTCGTCTAACTTGATGATTACTGAGGCAACCCTCTAGCAGAGAAGGGAAATACACCTTCAGGAAAAGCAATTCCAACAGCAGAAAAGGCAACTGCAGTATGCATTGAGGCATTTAAGGCACCATACAGACAGAAGGATGTGCTTGATGAGGTTCAGGTGGTCCAAATGCCTCAAGACAGTTCAAGTTACAAAATCCAACAAAGCACACTGCCAGTGACAGCTTCTTATATTCCAGAGCGACCAGTTCCAGTCCCATCAAGGGTGATGAGGTCGAATTTGACGGTACCACGTCAGTCAATCGTACGTCCACCCCAGGCGACATCATGCAACTTACAGGCAACAACAGCTAGGATGCAGGCATCGCCATCAATGATGCAGGCAACAACTTCCACTACGCAGTCAACAACAGGCTCATACCTGACAAGTGAAGTGGTAACACAGAAGGAAACATTTTTCCCACATCGACACACACTACGCCTTCTGGCAGTGGAACTATCAAAGCTAAATTCAGCCAAGCTACAAGGCAGACTTGCCCTCCACCGCCTCCGGCTGAAGCAAAGAGATGTGTGGTGACAGCAGAAGATCTCGCAAACATACTGCAAAAATTAGGGAAACCAAGCAACATGCATGGATATTCAGAGAAGAGCAAGTCAGCACCAGAGCAGAATATACCAAGCAGTACCCCATCCAGCCGCATCAAGATGGCTACCGCGATGCCCCCGATGCCCCTAGTTTCAGCCTCGGTCCTGATTTTGACACGCCACCAGAAACCGACACAGAAGCAAAACCTGCAGCCACTGCAGGCATCGGGGACATTCTTCTTGATTCACTGTATTCTGAGGAGCTAGAAAAATTATGCCTTGAGGCAGAGGAACAATCGAGACTCAAAGCGCAACAAATCTCTGTGGGAAAGTCTGCGCACTCACCATCTACTTTCGAGACACCGGTTAAGCAAACAGACGTAGAGACTGGAGGTCCAAACTCAGATGGCACCGGCAGTTCGAGCGGGCCTCCACAGCAGGTTAGGAGAGTAATAAACCCGCCCGCACACATGCAGTCCTACGTGGATGTGGGAAACAAGAAGCAGTTTGCTTGTAGCACTGAAGTCAACAGGCTATATGCTCTAGTTTTGTTGCATGGCAGAAAGTACACAAGGCGCGGACAAATCGAAGATGAGAGGTACTAAATTTCGAAGTAGCTTCTCTTTTTTGTTACCTAGTAGCACAGTTTCTAATTGCCTAGTAGAACAGTATTTGTTGCCTAGTAGCACAGCATTTGTTGCCTAGTACCACAGCATTTGTTGCCTAGTAACAGCATTGGTTTGTTTCGTATTAGCACAGTTTTTTAGTTGCCTACTGCCACAGTTTTAGTTGCTTCAAAATAAACTTTTTTTGTCTACATTGCTGTTCTATTCTTTTTATAGCCAAAAGGTATGCGGAAGTTGCTTTTTACAATTTTTCCCTAGTGGGAGTGGTTGGCTAACATGCTTTTCTCGCCGTGTGTTTTTCTTCTTTTTTTGGTAGCCCGCCTGTTGTAAACTTCAACGATTTTCCCGTCACCCTCAAGGAATTATCAGAGTCAGTGAAACCAGGGGGTTGGCTACACACGTCTGTCATGGAAATTGGAATACAGGCAATCAACAACAGCTTGCCAGCTACCTCGAAGAAGGTTATAATGCCTTTAAGGATAGCAGTGAGTCAAATTTATTCGTTCCCCCCGCCCCACCCTTTCATTTTTCCTTTTTTTTTATCAGTTTTTGTTACCAACAAGGAACAATGTATGCAGACACGCCTCCAGCAGGGAGTGCACGAGGGAGCTGAAATTAGTAAATTGTTCAGTAAAGACAATCGTCTGGACAAAAAAGATATGGTTAGTTCCTTTTCAACATGCTTTTTTTGTGCAATACTTTATTTAAGTTGCACAATATCCATCGAAATCTGCATCACATAGCCATCTTTTTTTTTGGTCATTGAAAGGCTTTTTTAGGTGCCTTTTTTTTCTATTCGGAAAACATATGACATTTTTTTAGTTGCCTAATATCAAGGCAGCCATTTTTTCTTTGTTGCCTGACAAAAATGGATTTTGTTGCCTAAAAATCCAACACGTATTGCATATTCTGTAGCTAACATTTGCCCTGGAAATGCATTTTTGGTCACAGATCATGCTACCCGTCATCCAGCCTTTAGATACAAAGTCAATCGAGACAACCGAGCCAATCAATCATTACTTCCTATTCAACATAAATATCAGAGACAGGAAATATCAAGTCCTTGACTCATTGAGGACATTGAAGGACAGGAGCCTCAAGAATTGCGCACTCAAGATCATTTCTCAAGTCCACGCCTTATGGGAAAAAACTACAAGAAATCAAAAATATCACTTGAGCCTTTTGGCCTCCAAGAAATACAAGTACCGAGGCAACCCACAAAGTAAGCACAAAATCGTACTTGGTTTGTTTCACACTTAGTACATGTGTACCCCCAAAAACTTTGTACCTTCGAATGCCATTTTTTTGTGTGTTTTTTTGGGACACAACATCTGATGCAAAGTTGTTCATTTTTCATTTTTTTTAGCCATGACTGCGGGGTCTGCATTCTTGCTAATGCTCAGAGCTGGGAAGGTAGGCAAGTACCAGGCTACACGGGCAAAGAGGTCCCGAACATGCGGAAACTAATGACTCATGGCTGGTTAACATCTGTACACAATAAAGCTGAATGGAGAGATGTTGTGCACTTTAATTAGGGGTGGTAAGTTTTTAATTCCTGATGCATGTAAAATGCATACATGAACTTTGCACTTTAATTGCTTATATTCCAATCATATTTGCATCATATAAGGGTTATATCAATGTTTTATAATGATTTTGTGAATATTTCATAGTTTTCCCATTTATTTGGAATTAACCCTGCTTTTCCAGAAAACGTCTTTTTTAGTGTTTCAAACTTTCCGGGAGCTTCGGGACTCCAAAAAGGGCAAGGTCAAAGAGCACGGTTCAGAATTTTCGAGACGGACGCAATTGGCTTAAATTGAAGACAAGAAGCCCAACAGGCTGGAAATGGGAGGGTCCCACGCGGCCTAAAGTACATGGCCGCGTGGGCCCAGCTCGTTTCCACCTTGGAGCTCCGTGGCCGTCGATTTTTGCTCCACCGACATAGTCTTGACCTAAAAACGCCTATAAAAAAAGTCCCCTGGAGTTTCGCGAAAGGAGGCGGCGGAGAAACACAAAACCACGAAACAGAGAGACAGAAGGCTGCCGCCGGAGAAGATCGGAGGGGGGAAATGCTGCCGGAATCGCCTCCGGAGGGCTCCACCCCCTCCGACGTGTTCATTATCAACATCTTCATCGCCGTTGCTGCCTCCCATGATGAGGAGGGAGTAGTTCTTCATCGGGGCTGAGGGCTCTACCGGTAGCTATGTGGTTCATCTCTCTTTCCCATGATGTGATCTTTATGTGATCATGAGCTTTGTAATCTAATTGAATTCATGGATGTTTCTCCTTCATTGTTTGTGCTACTCAAGTGGTTTTATTAATGTAATTTCCAGAGTCACCTTTGTCCCATGGTGTGAAGTTGACAGTGTGCGCACCGTGTGTGACTCTTAGGCTAAAGGTTACAGAAATACTTACCATGAGTTATTCTTTGTGTTGGATGTCACTATAAAATTGTGGTGTTTGTTTAGTACTATTTTGGGGCACTCATAGTGCCCTTGGGGTTCCCTAGATGTGGAAGACAGACTTTAAGGTGTGCTTTTGTAGCCCTACACGATGGTCTTGGTGTTCTATGATATTGTGGTGTTTGTTCACTCAGACTTTAAGGTGTGCTCTTGTAGCCCTACGCAGTAGATTGGTATTTCTATCCAACGGGAGAATAGTTCAGAGTAGCAAAGTGAAGAGGAAATATCTATGTATTCAATTGTTGGGAGTGTCCACTAGTGAAAGTATGATCCCTAGGCCTTATTTCCAAGCATCCTAGAAAACCTTTGTCTTGTCCTCTTGCATTGAAGAGGATTGGGACACTTCCACATTCTTGCCTTGTTACATCAAACTTCCATCCATTAAATCAACCACCTTGTTCCTTAAACTTGTTTAGTGCATAATCAACTAAAACTTGTGACACTTTAGTTGTAGGGAATAGATAACTTTTCCTTCTTGCTCCTGCGGATCGATACCTTACTTCCACATTGAGAGGTGCTACAGTGATCCCTTGCTCTTGGGGGTTATCAAGTACTTTTCTGGCGCCGTTGCCGGGGAGCGTAGCGCTTAAGTTTCTATTCTTGTGTGCACTAGACTAAGCTTGGGGAGGTCTCTTTAACTTATTTTATATCTTGCAATCATCTAAGCTTGGGGAGGTTCTTTGACTTGTTTGATGATACTATGTCTCCCATTTATGATGATGAATATGATATTTTCAGTCCACCCACTATTGAGGATATAGTTTATGTTGATTATGATATGCCTCCTATATATGATGTTTACAATGATGAATATGATATTTTCAGTCCATCTACTATTGAGGATAAAAATCATTTTGATTATTCTATGCCTCCTATTTATGATGATTACATTGATGGATGTGATATTTTTACTCCCACTATTACTAATGAAACTGTTTATGCTTATGTGGAGAGTAATGATACTTTTATGCATGTGGATCATGATAAGAATGCTCTATGTGATGGTTATATTGTGGGTTTTATCAATGATGCTACTGAAAGTTTTTATGAGAGAGGGAGACATGATTTCATATATGAGAGACGTTTTGCTAGTCATAGTGGTAGCTGCACATGCGTTCAGCACCGTTCGATTAACCTCGCCACCGTTGGATCAGCAGATCGAACTAACGGCGACTAGACGGTCGTAGCATGCAAAAGCTGCCTATTCTATCTTTTTTCTACTATTCCTCTCTCTCTCCTCGTGACCACCATGGCGCCCTGGCTGACTGGCTTATCCCCTCTTGCAGTCGGTGCTCCAGGCCTCCATGCTTTTTCTCTCTCTCTCCTGTACTAATCCTCTTCTTCCCCAACACGGCCACACCGTTCTCCTGTTTTGGAGTTAAGACAGCTAAGTCAGAAAAACATCAAATGGACATATTCCCACCGTTCCCTCCTCTACGACGACGGCCTGCTCCTCCCAGCCATGGCCACCACCGCATCAGTGCATCACCGCCGTGCAACCCGCTGCGATTGTAGTTTTGGAGCAGTCCTCGGCGTTGCGGAGCTGCCGGTAGCGATTACATCGAGAGCAACCCAGCAGCTGTCTTCCGGAGTCCAGCGTCCCTCGTATGGCGTGGAGGAGGAGAAGCTCGTCCGTGAGTGCCCTCCCCGCCTTGGCCCGTTTGGCAAGCATGTTGCTGGACGCCATGGCGCCGCTGGGCGGAGTCGGCTCTCGAATCTCGTGCTTTTCCAGCAGCATGGTAAAAATCGGATCAGGGAGAAGGAGGGAAAAAACAGAAGAGTGGATCGATCCTCCTGCACGCGACTACCACGGATCTTGCTCGGGATTCGGCCGTCGCCGCCTCCGCCCCGCCTGCCTCTCTCCCTGCGCACAGCTTCCTGGTCTCTCCTTTCCCCGTCGCCCTCCTCCTCCACCCCGATAGTCGAAGCCATCCTCAGACACGACGGCGGACAACCTCGGTTTCCTGCGGACACGGCGACAGGAACGCGACAGACGAAGCTGCATCCTTCCCGTGGCCGATGAATCTCCGGCAGCGCCCGCCTCCAACTTCCATCTCCAGTCCCCACCCGCCATCTGCGCCGCCTCTCGCATCGGCCAAGCTCGTGCCGCCCAAGGCCAGCGGTGGTGACAATTTCTGCTCGTATTGGGAACGAGTGGATATGGATGGCCCGATGGATATGGGAGGAGTGTGGGTGGGGAATAACTTTTGGTCAGCTCGCACATGTGCCGCATGCAGCTTGCCGTCAAAACAAAACGGCCGTAAGACACGTGTTGACTGTTAAATGCGTGTGCAGCTACCACTATGACTAGGAAGCTTCATTTGTTTCATATATCTCAAAAATATTAAGTCTTCTCTCTTTTTGTTGAAATTTTGAAGTTGCACTTGCTTTGCCTTCCTATGCTAGTCACTTTGTGCTTTATTGATTTATTTTCTTACAAGATCCCAATGCATAGGAAGTGGGTTAGACTTAAATGTGTTTGATATTTGCTTCTTGATGCTCTTTTATATTCAACTCTTATTCCTATGGGAGCATCATTAAAACTATCAAGCCTAGCTATATGGCTATAAAGAAAGCGCTTTGCGGGAGGCAACCCGGTTATTTTTGTGTGTGATTTTTCTTTGTGTCCTCTTGCTGTAACAAGAGATTTTGTGTCTAGTTAGTTTCTGGAGTTTTAATAAAGTGCCAAGTTTTACCCATTTTGGTCTTGAAAAGTTGCTTATTGAGTTCGGAGATTTTATTCCTGCACGAGTCAGTGCACGGTATGATTTTTAATTCTTATTCTGTAACTCCGAATGAGCTCATATTTGAACTGTAGTTGCAACTTTTCATCCTCTGTATGCATGAATTTTTTCGGAATTTTTCGAGAAAGTTTGGTAGGGTAGAAAAATACGTTTTGCTGCTGCTGTTTTTCTGGACAGATTCTGTCCCATTTTGTTTGATGCATGCTTTGAGCTTTTAAGTTGAATCTTTTTTATCCAATTGAGTTTATGAGTAGGCATACAACATTATACACTTTCTGGACATCTCATATGAATTTTTGTTCAAGGATTATATGCAGCAAGAACCTATTTGTTTATCACTATTAATGCACCCCACAGAAAAGAAATGGGAGAAACGGTGTTTTGAAGTTTTTTCACAGGGATTGGAGGAGATGCACCAAGAGCTATCCAAGGATGGTGAAGACCATAAGCTTGGGGATGTGAAGACAACCCCGCTGGACCTACACACTCTCGGTTTGCACACGTCCAACTTCTGTTTTTCGATCGAAACACTTTATCGCATAAACTTGGAGCGTCGTTTTTTGTTTTTTTTTAGTCTTGAGAGACCACCACACTATCAATTATATATGAGATAGCTACTGGAAATATGGGTTGAAATATGTTGGATGCTTTTATAAGATTGGGAAAAGGGATGTTTGACTTGATTTTTAATGATACATATAGTTGCATGATTCATGAGCTTGTTTATGAGTAATATTTGCAAATCTTTTCAAGAGCTATCACTTATTCATGTTTTGGTGCTGATTGTTATTTTACTTGGTTTAACATGGATTAGTTAGTTCTATGGACACTCATGCATGCATCTAGATGGTCAACTTTCTCCCTTTTGCTAGCCCAAACATTCCAACAAGTCAAAACTTGTTTCCAACACCTTCAACCAAAGTTATTCCAGTGAGTCCACCATATCTACCTACTAGCTATATGCTATTCCGAGTATGTTCATGATATTTGTGTTATCTTACCTCTGAATGAAAATGATTATGTTATTGATTGCATGGGAAAAGTTGGTTATATAGCTCTCACGAACTTGATGCACATTTTACTATCATTGCAATAATAAAACATGACCCATTGTGATTAAGATTATGATGCTAGTGGCTTGATAAATGTTCGAGGTTGGGAGTTAGCCCATATGTGCTGTCACATGCAAAGCTTTCAACATGCTCCTTCATCTCATTTAGTTGATATCATGTACTTTTGTTTATGGATGCCTATCATGGTGAAATGAGGTGGAAATGAAGTAGTTTAAATGAGTTTGTATAAATGGTTAGAGAGACGCCTGGGCCGCTAATCTAAGCCATGCATTATTCATGGTGGAAATTTACTTACATGCTATGGTGAATTATCTATGACACCTTACAATAAAAAGCTATTCCAATGGTAAATAAAAAGGGTGTTGAGGTTTTTCATCTTGTTTGTTTGTCTTGTCATTTTGATATGGGCTTGTTCCATATCCTGGGACAAGAGGTACCCCAGTTGACGCTCTTGATGATACTATTATTACTTACAATGATATATAACTTGAACTTGCTTTGTTTCCTAAGTTGAGTAATCATGGTGTAGGTACTTGTATTCAAGGGGCATGAGACACCAACCTTTACTTTGTCAAGCACACTACTCATATTTGCTCTCACATTAAACTATAATCATTCAAGATGCTATGATAGGGGAATGAGAGCTTGACACCAAGTATTACCACATTGCAATCATTAACTTAAGTAGAGAGTTTGGAGGTTAGATGAAACTTATGCATGCTTTACCTCTACTCACTTATACATCTTTCCAAAGTGTCCACCTTATATTCAGATTTTCATCTACACTCTATGACCAATGTAGGATGTTCTACTTATCATTATGCATACATGTGTTCCATATTACTTGCTACTATGTTACACTTTGTGAACTATCAATGAACATCCTTGTCTTGAATACTTGATATCACTTCATAAACTATTTGCATATTGCTACTCCTTTGAAGAATGAATCATTTGACTATATGTAGCAATAGTAATCATCTTTGATATTCATTGTTAAGTATTAAATTGCAAAGTCCATGTTAGTTTTATCATCTTCATACTCGAGGACGAGCATGGATTAAGCTTGGGGATGTTGATGCATGTAAAATGCATACATGAACTTTGCACTTTAATTGCTTATATTCCAATCATATTTGCATCATATAAGGGTTATATCAATGTTTTATAATGATTTTGGGAATATTTCATAGTTTTCCCATTTATTTGGAATTAACCCTGTTTTTCCAGAAAACGTCTTTTTTAGTGTTTCAGACTTTCCGGGAGCTTCGGGACTCCAAAAAGGGCAAGGTCAAAGAGCACGGTTCAGAATTTTCGAGACGAACGCAATGGGCTTAAATTGAAGACCAGAAGCCCAACAGGCTGGAAATGGGAGGGTCCCACGCGGCCTAAAGTACATGGCCGCGTGGGCCCAGCTCGTTTCCACCTCGGAGCTCCGTGGCCGTCGATCTTTGCTCCACCGACTAGTCTTGACCTAAAAACGCCTATAAAAAAGGTCCCCTGGCGTTTCGCGAAAGGAGGCGGCGGAGAAACACAAAACCACGAAACAGAGAGACAGAAGGCTGCCGCCGGAGAAGATCGGAGGGGGGAAACGCCGCCGGAATCGCCTCCGGAGGGCTCCACCCCCCTCCGGCGTGTTCATCATCAACATCTTCATCGCCGTTGCTGCCTCCCATGATGAGGAGGGAGTAGTTCTTCATCGGGGCTGAGGGCTCTACCGGTAGCTATGTGGTTCATCTCTCTCTCCCATGATGTGATCTTTATGTGATCATGAGCTTTGTAATCTAATTGAATTCATGGATGTTTCTCCTTCATTGTTTGTGCTACTCAAGTGGTTTTATTAATGTAATTTCCGGAGTCACCTTTGTCCCATGGTGTGAAGTTGACAGTGTGCGCACCGTGTGTGACTCTTAGGCTAAAGGTTACAGAAATACTTACCATGAGTTATTCTTTGTGTTGGATGTCACTATAAAATTGTGGTGTTTGTTTAGTACTATTTTGGGGCACTCATAGTGACCTTGGGGTTCCCTAGATGTGGAAGACAGACTTTAAGGTGTGCTTTTGTAGCCCTACACGATGGTCTTGGTGTTCTATGATATTGTGGTGTTTGTTCACTCAGACTTTAAGGTGTGCTCTTGTAGCCCTACGCAGTAGATTGGTATTTCTATCCAACGGGAGAATAGTTCAGAGTAGCAAAGTGAAGAGGAAATATCTATGTATTCAATTGTTGGGAGTGTCCACTAGTGAAAGTATGATCCCTAGGCCTTATTTCCAAGCATCCTAGAAAACCTTTGTCTTGTCCTCTTGCATTGAAGAGGATTGGGACACTTCCACATTCTTGCCTTGTTACATCAAACTTCCATCCATTAAATCAACCACCTTGTTCCTTAAACTTGTTTAGTGCATAATCAACTAAAACTTGTGACACTTTAGTTGTAGGGAATAGATAACTTTTCCTTCTTGCTCCTGCGGATCGATACCTTACTTCCACATTGAGGTGCTACAGTGATCCCTTGCTCTTGGGGGTTATCAATTCCTAACCAGCAATTTTCTTAGGCCCATTTTGTTTTTTTAATGTAAAGTTACTCCATTCTGTAACGTGCAAACATGTTGACTATATCAATCTCCATGTATGAACGAAAAAGTTCCTCTATTTTTTTGTTACCTAAACAACTACCAAGAGTTGCACAGTACTAGGTAAAAGTTGCCTAGGTAAACTACGAAACAAAGTTTCGGCTATATCAATCTCCGTGCTTGAAAACTACAAACTAAGTTGCCCAGCATTACACAATAAGTTGCCTAAACATCATCCATAACTTGCCCAGTAATACATCAAAGTTGCCTAGTTAAAAAAGCAAACATTTATCCCCTTTTTACAACAGGTTCACATGAAACTTGCCCCAAATTACATATAATTTTGACCAACAATACGAATTCAACTGCCTAACCAGGGCGAGAAGTTTTGCCTGATTCTCTAGTGTACTAGCCTCAGCTCACATGTAGCTGCATTGTGATCAAATGAACCACAAATACCGCACTGGACTGCCTGTTTTGGGTGCAACTCAAGGGAAGATACAGTCCTGTGCTCCTTTGTGCGACCTTTTGTTGTCGATATTGGGGGTCTCGAGGGTCTGCAGGTGCGCTTGTAGACGGTCCAGCTTCTGTCTTTTTTTTTTTCCGCGACTTGTTCAACTGAGAGATTTCTGTAGCCGCTGCACGCACATGCCTATTTATAATAGCAGCAGCTTGGTCTGTTCTAGAAGCCAGGTGGCAACTTTTGCAAAATTCATGTTCAAGTTGGCGTGGCGCAACTGCTGCAGCGATTCTGGTGGAATCTCATCCGGTGGTGGTTGAGCTCCTGTTGCTGCACCTGTTGAAAGTGCTGCCATCGTCCATCATCTTAGTATGTAGCGTTCCGCTATTACATCAACCCCTAGATAGGTGAAGATCTTGAGGATGTGGCAGCACAACATACCATCCCTGTCCATCTTGGAACAGTCACAAGCATACATGCCTTCTTCCTTGTTAGCAGTCACCAAGTAGGTCCTAGTCCCATACTTTGCACACCATCCCCTGTTTGGCTCAAGCCTATAAAAGTTGCCACCAAAAGGGAGAACATTGTACCTACCAATCAGCTCAAACTCGTTGCGGAACCGAAGGTATATGTCCTTGGTGTACCGTTCAAGAGCTTGCTGCTCGATGGGGAAAGGGGACCAAGTTCGGAGCTCCAGGCCATCTGTTCTGTAGTCATTCCCCCCTTCTTTCACTAGGACATGTGTCTGGACCTTCTTGTACTGCCTGGCAAAGTTCAACAGAGACTTTTTCGGGTTGATGTACCGTTTCAGGACAGCATTGAATCCTTCGCTCCTCTGCGTGGACTGCAAGAAGGGAAAAACTGGTGCTTGAAGTAGCACGGTATCCAACCAGCACGATTTTCATACAGTAGCCGAAAATGCCGGTGCCCAGCTGCATCAGGCCACTTGCCCAAAAACCCACCCCACTTTGCCTCAAATTCTTGCGGGGAGAAACTGAAATCTACGCAGTCATTAAAATCTTCCGACAACCCGGGTTCCTGCCAAGCACAGTGCCAACCTTGGTTTGCGCCTTCTTCATTATATGCCAGCGGCACCAGCGATGTACAGAGGTTGGGAACATCTTATCTATCGATGCCTTCATCGCAATGTCCTGATCTGTGATGATGTTGTCCGGTGCTATTCCTCCCATTGCTTCTAGAAAACTCTCAAACAACCAATCATAGCTGCTAGCAAACTCCTGCCTGACAAAACCACAACCCAGCATGATGGATGACCCATGCCTGTTGATGCCAATAAAGGGAGCAAAGGGCATGTTATACTTATTTGTCAAGTAGGTGCTGTAAAATGAGATACAATCATGGTATGCTTCCACATAAGCCCTCTGTGCAGGCCCATCTACCCAGAAAATGTTCTCAGCCCTGTCTTCATCATCTTTTTTAACCTTATAAAAGAAGTCTGGATCCTCTTCTTTCTGTTCTTCAAAATAGTTCAGAAATGCAACCATGTCACCCTCAGCTGCCTCTGGTGCCAGTGTTGCACAATAGTTGGTAATGTGCTTTGCTGTGTACGGAACAAACAACTCTGACCCGTAAAACTCTGACATGATGTTTATCATTTCCCCTGCACATATAAGATTTCTTTTTAGCAACTTGTTTTTTCAATCTAGGCAAAACTACAAGCTTTTCTGGGCAACACCACATTAATAGTAGGGGGGCCCAGAAAAATGATGAAAAACACCATATCATTTTCTCTGAACCAACAGAAACTTGGTAGTGCACACTACAGGCAACAAACAGATTTGCTTTTTTGGGCAAAAAAAAAGTGGTAGTGGGCAAAACTACAATGTTTTTTGGGCAACATTCATAGTAGTAGTAGGCAAACAAATGTTCAAAGGCACCATTACATAGTGCTAAGAGGGCAAAGATGAAGGTACCTGCAGTCAGGTTGGTGTTGTACAGATTTCTCACAAACTCTTTCTTCTCTGGAGGTATCCCTTGGTGTGACCTCAAGTACTTTGACAGAGATGGCTTCCATGTTAGCTCATGATTGTGTTCAGCAATGAATTGAGTCACCTCCCATCTCCCATCTTTCAGCTTCACCAACATTTTTGCTTTACAAGCAGTATGGATAATAGTTGCTTTTTCCCTCTTCCTTTTTGCCTTTTTCTTCGGACCACCAACACAAATATCTGCAATCACAGATGCAATCTCAGCTGCCTCAATGTCAACCTCATCAAGTTCAACTGGATCTGGGATAGGACCCACCTTAAACTGTATTTCTGCACCACCATCATCTACCACTGGCTTCCTGTCTTTATTGCACGAAAATTGCTGCTTATCCAAAACACCAGTTCTTGTAGACCTCCGAGAAGTATTTTGTTTGATTGAAAACCCTTTCCTCAAAGCATACTGGTTGTAGTGCTCCTTAGCTTCAGCCAGGGTGTCAAATCGCATACCAACGTGCGGGTCAAGGGCTGGGATGATGCTTCACAATCATCAATGTCCATCGCCGCAGAACCTGAGGCTGTAGCATGCACAAATGTGCCAGTGTCTATGGTTGCTGTTGCCTTAACATTAGGCACAGGTACATTGCTAGCATTTGCAGGTTGCGGTGACTCGCCAATAACCTCATCCATGAGCCCCATAAAATAGTTCTGTGGTAGGACACCAGCCTCTTCATTTAGATCAAAAGGCACATCATTCAGATCTAGTGCACCAGGAGGAACCTGTACAATTCAAAAGAGAAGGGCAAGATCATAGCCTGCAACAAAGCAACTAAAACGCTAACAGAAAACAACATTTTAGTTACTGAAGGCACTTTCTCTTTTGTTTCTTTTACTACTGTCACTACATGTTTGCTTGGTTTTAGTTGCTTGTTGAGTTCAAAGTTTTCTCACTTTTTCTGTCTGTTTTTTCTACAGGTCGAGGGGTGGGAACAAGACAAACAAGAAGAATACATACACCCCTTGGTTGCGCATGATACTACAAAAAGGACTACAAATGTTCAACGCATAAAAAAGAAGGATCAATATAGAGCAAAGTCCTTTATTAATGGTCTATTGTACGTTCTATGCATTCTGGCTACATTACTCAGACTGAGTTCTTTGGTTTCCTAGCATTTTTTTAAAGTACCTTTTGCATAGTTTTGCATCAAAGTACCTTTCTAGTTGCCCACTGATCGTAGCAAGACTTGAATGGAAGGTTCATAGAACTCATAGCTGTTTTTCATGTCTACCATTTCACACCCTGTGTTTTTTGCGCCCTACACTATGCGTCTACATTGCCCAGATTTACAGCTGCCATCAGTATTTTAAAGTGGCCAAGCATGGTGTTTCACATTTTTCCAACTAGCAGTACTAAAGTTGCCCAGTACTTCATGTTGTTTTACATTTTTTCCAACTAGCAGTACTAAAGTTGCCCAGTACTTCAAGAAGATTTTGCCTAGGTGAACCACACATGTTTTTCCCCTTTACAACAGGTCCACATTAAAACTTGCCCCACATTTCATAAATTTGCCTAAATTCTGTTCCATATTTGCCTACAATGGCAAACACGATGTAGACCAAAGTTTTACTTGGGGTGTCTAGATGTTTCTTGCCAACAAAATGTGGGGGTACAGCTTGTGTTGCCCAGGTTTGCCCTCTGAAGCAGCAGTTAGTTGCCTAGTAGTTAACCCTGGATGTGCAATGTTCCTGCAACTAAGTTGCCTAAGATAGGTGATGTTCTTTCCCCCAAGAATTACATGCTATAGGATCCCATCCGCAGACACGAACACAATTTGCTCACTTCTACACACACAAACTTGCCTGCCACGAGTTATCTACCAACACAAACCACAAAAACAACTGCCAGATCTGCTCTTCTTGCTGGGTTCATTGATGGGCAAACAAAACAACTAGCCAGGGAGAAAATGGAGTGGGGAAAGAGGGGGTACCTGATCTGGGTAGTACAATGGAGCTCCATGCCTATTCATGGAGTTCCCAGAACCTGGAGAAAAAGCCATGGCTAGAAACGCAATGGAGCTCCTATTCGAATCAGGGCTGCGTGAGGAAGGGGAAGAGAAGAGACCTGGGGTCTTTGCTTTGGACACGAGGGGGCCTAGAAATAGGCAAGGAACTGAAAAACTAGGGCAAAAGATGGTCCGGTCACGACGCACATGGGGGGGGGGGGGGGGGGTCCAAGGGATCGGGGGTGCTTTTTCTCCTGTGTCATGTTGTTAGCTGGCACGGAGCTGGTTTCGCTCGTGCTGGCACGGGACCGGCCGTTTGAATCAACAAACCAACGGCCAGCGGGGGGGAAACGGCGCGTGGTGGTCCTTCCTTTTTCGTCTGAGGGGACAAAAACTTGCCTTTTCGGGTCGGCCGTTCAACTCGACCATCCTACGCGCGGCTGTTGTGTAGACACGTCCATTTAAGTAACATACGTGATTTTGTCCATATGTTGACGGTCGGTGACCTGAAAATGACATCCTGTTGTTTCTGATTTGCATCTATACCAATATAAAAAGGCACAGAGGGGGCAGATCCAACAAATCACAGCCATCAGACAAACATCTAACGGTACAGATACCGTCCGTGATTAGCGCTAAAACAACACGGAACGGACAATCCCAATCGCTAACCAAACCAACCATCCCGTGAGCCGTGACTAATCCAATCCCCTCTCCCGTTTCCAACCATCCCGCGCGCCACGCGAGAACACCGCCGCCGACCTGCACACGCCGTCCCGCTTGACTCGCCGCGCACATCCTGCCCACGCCGCCGTCGCACTGCCCTACACGAGGGTGCAGGCGGCGGCGTCTCGCTCATGTCGGGGAGTGCGGCGCCCAGCCCGCCGATGCCGCCCTCACCCTCACGTCGCTGCCTGGGCAGCTGCGCCGGCCCCGCACCGTCAAGTCCGCTACATGACCGCTGGGATCCACTCGGCCGCCTCCGCGAGCCCCCCTGGTCCATGCCCGCGAGCCTGCCTCCCTACAGGCGACCTGCACTCCTGCACGCCGTCAAGTCCCCTGGACGGTGTCATCTGCAAGTCTACATTCCCCTTTCTATTATACGAAATAAGGTGTGATTGGCAATTTGACATCCAATTACCCCTGCTAATGATATAGCATCTGCAAGTCTGCATTCCCTTTCTATTATACGAATTAAGACAATTGTCCTGACTAAAGTGCTTTTAAAAAACAGCAATTGCAGAATGTTGATTGCAGGCGGAAGTTGACAATAATGTTTTCACGTTCCCTGTGTTTCAGTCAAGGATCTTACATACACTCTTCTTCTCTGTTCTGGTCCATGTGGATTGCTTGGGTCAGCTATGAATGATTCTTGCTGCTGATAAATTTGCTCCATGTATTTATTTTCTTCCTTGTACTGTATAAATTTGCTCTATTTCTATAGCTGTGCAACCCATTCATCGATGTTATGGCTTGGGTAGAGAAAACGGAGTTCTGGTGATCGAGGAGGTGTGGTACACTAGCTCTTCGAATCAATATGATAATTTCCACATATAATACAGGAATTCAAGTTGGCTCCCGGGAGCATATGCTCCCGGTATGTTCAAAAAAATATCACAAATTGAAAACTTTTCAAAAAAATCCGAAAAAAATCATGCACGTACCTGACGATGTCACGCACGACCATGTCAAATTTCGCACCGAAACGACATCGTATGCGCCCTGTGCAAAAATGACAAAATTCTGTCAGAATATGAGATCCAAAATTTTGAATTTTCTGTCAGAATCTTGACATTTTTGCACAGGGCGCATACGATGTCGTTTCGGTGCGAAATTTGACACGGTCGTGCATGACATCGTCAGGTACGTGCATGATTTTTTTGGATTTTTTTGAAAAGTTTTCAATTTGTGATATTTTTTTGAACATACCGGGAGCATGTGCTCCCGGGAGCCAAAACGCTCTTCTCCATATAATAATGCTACTCTCAGTGTTTTGTACGACTAACTTTAGATTTTGTACTGAAACGTGGAGCTAAAGCTTGTTGATGATTTATATACCGCCCACACGTATTGATTTAAATGCATTATATGAGATATGTAAATGATGAATGTTTAGGAAAATGCACAAATTCGAGAATAAACCAAATGGTAGATGGCCGCCGCATCATCAGGATCTTTGATGATATTAAAACTGATTCATGGCTTATTTTTCTTAATTAGTGTCTGACCAATATTTATTTGTATGATATGGACAAGGACAAACCTAAATTTAGGTTGACAGATCGACCACACAATGATTTATTTGGTTCCATCAACAGATTGAGGAGTAATTTCTCTAGCTGGTTGGAAAACCGGTTTGTGCGATTGGATGTGAAAAAACGATAAGGCCTATGTAGCCTAGCGGGTTATGCTATATTTCCTCGAAATAGGCCGTAGCTCCGCTATATTAATATAGCAACATGTTATGCTATTTTTATGTGTCGTGATCATTTGAGTTCTTGTCCTATTGTGATATTGACGATTTTTTTCATGTAATGCCAGAGAGTTTGCTACATAGAGCTAGGTGAATGGGCAGCCTTTTGATCATTGAAGGCTAGCTTTTTTCTTGGGTTTTACGGAAAATTCTACCTTCTACATGATTACCGCACTACTAGGAAAAGGGTTATAGGGAGGTTGATGGTGCGCCACAGAATTATTTCTGTGGCGCATGGATGCTGGTGCGCCACAGAAATTTTCGACTTTCTGTGGCGCATATTTTGCCCATGCGCCACAGAAAGTCAGATTTCTGTGGCGCATGCCCACCCATGCGCCACAGAAAGCCAGACTTCTGTGGCGCATGAGACACCATGCGCCACAGAATTTCTGTGGGTCCCACGTGCAATCATTGGGCCAAGGTCCATCTGGGGACATTCTGTGGCGCACCGTGGCTGGTGCGCCACAGAAACTCAACTTTCTGTGCACAGAAAAGGGACATTCTGTGGCGCACCAAGTTTGGTGCGTCACAGATTTTTTTATTTTTCAAATCCCACCCCCTGTGGATCGCCTTTTTAGTCTTGCAGGAAGTAAAACAAAATGATTAAAATTTCAATAAATAAAATCCTTTGACATGTAGTTAGGTTTGAGTGTCTAGTAGGTATAGAAATTTTGAAATATGAATTTTGACCTTTTCTGCAACAAACAGGAAAAAAAACTTGTAACGACCATAACTTTTGCATACGATGTCGAAATAATGCAAAAAATATGTCAAAAAACGTGAGAAAAATCCGAATTCGAATCCACCCAGGTTTACCCGGTCAGCAATTCACAGATTTCTCAAATTCCAAAAGAAAAAAAAGTTATTTCAAACAGACGATTTTTCGCAGCAAAATCAAAAAGAAAGAAAAAAAGAAAAAAAAAGAAAAAATTAAAAATTTCAAAAAGTCCAAAAAAGACACAGAAATGTATAACAAAGAAGATTGTTGAATTTTTTGGATTTTTTTTGAATTGTTTCGACTTTTTTGACTTTTTTGAAATTTTTGGATTTTTGGATTTTTAAAGTTTTTTTGAATTTTTTGGATCTTTTGAAACTTTTGAATCTCCTTTTGAAACTTTAGAAGTTTTGAAAAATCTGATATTTAAAAACACACATTTATAACACATACCACATATACACATACAAGACTTAAGAGGGTTCATATGATATATATATCAATAAGAATTTGAGTAGCACAAGGGTAGGTGAACTGGGTGTAACTTTGAAGTTAAGCGTGCTAGGGTTGGAGCAATTTGAGGATGGGTAACCTAGCGGGAATGTATCAATTCAAAAATCTGAAAATAATTCCAATAATTAAGATTTTTCATATTATTTCATAGTTTGATTTTTCTGATTTTTTTTGAAACTTTTTATATTTTTTTGCATTTTTTGAATTTTTTGAGAATTCTGTGATGCACCTGGCCATGTGCGCCACAGAATTGTGCGCACCAAGCCAGGTGCGCCACAGAAAAAAAAATTGTGGCGAGAATTCTGTGACGCCACAGAATGCCAAAAATGTGCGCCACTGATAGCCTTTTCTGTAGTAGTGCCGTAATTATAATTTTTAGTTCAAAGTTTCATAAACTAATTATTATAATTTATTTAATGCCTAACTAAATTTGTAAATTTATCAATACGTGCATTGCACGTGCAACATTACTAGTGGAAGGGAAAGGCCCATTGTTGCACGTAGCGTACGTGCCTTGAGTATAAAACTGGAGTTTCGTTTCACACCCCGTTTTCAGCCGCCGGAAATTGCGTGTAAAGAAACGTTGAAAGATCAATATAGTACCTGAAGTAGTAGCTCCCGGTTCCTTCGTCTCGAAGCAAGGAAATTGGCCGGAATGTAATTTGTACTGTTGTGTTTTGTGTCAAATATTGTGTACGTGTTGGGTTAGTACTTGGAGTTGTATTAGGTGTGATAGGTACGAGTAGTGTTCGAGTCGAACTCTTGTAACCTGCTCCTACCATATAATGAGAGGAGCACCACACGTGTAACCATGACGACTTGATAGCAACAGGCATGCAGGGGAGCCGACGGCTTGTGCCGGCGCCTAGGGCGGCCAGGTGTTGCGGTATCAATGGGGAGGTGCGCCCGTAGTCATGCCCCGCAGATTTAGTCGAGTTCGCTGAACTGCGTTAACAAATCTCGGTGTCGTCATCGTGCTGCGATTGCTTGGTTCTCGGTAGATCAATATTGCGCCTACGACGGCAACAAGTGGTATCATAGCAAAGGTTAAAGGCTGCAGGAAGTTGGTCGAGACTGCCGAAGTTGTTTCGTTGGCTTCGTTCGTCGTGGCGGGCGATCGAGGGACACCAGTGCGAGATCAGAAGTGGCGACGCAGGAGCAATCGGGAAGCAGCGGTGTACGTGCGGCAGATCCGATCGGGATGGCGTGTTGGAAGAAGTCTCGGCGAGATCGGATCGAGCTGATCAATCCGACCTGAAACACGTGCGTTACGTGTTGTTGCACGCGACGTGTGAGAGGCCAGCGGCAAACAGCGTGCGTGCAATCTGATGGGCTGGACACGCGAGCAATTTCCAGGTGCAGGAGGACCGAGGCCCACTGGGGCAGGTCCAGATGCAGGGGGTCACGCGAGCAGGCCCAGCTACAGTAGAGACGCGGAAAGCGCAGGTGAGCAGTGCAGGCATCGCAGGTGTTGACTTCGGAAGCCAGACGTTCGTTGGGCACGCAGGGCAGATCGATCGGAAGCATGCATGTATGGGATTTGTTTAAGGAAAAAAAGTGTGGAATCTGCAGCATGTGGTGTGGATACGGTGCATGGAAAGCAATATGGAAGAAAAGAAAAGGAGCATTGGGAGTAGTGGGACATGGTACATGCACCCAAGAAGCTACCCGAAGCAATTTCTTTTAGTTTTGTTGCTCAGTTTGCGCGGGTTTCTACCAGAGAGTTGGCAGATTGGTGATGTGCTGGAGTGCGTCGTGAGGATCATGTATACAAGGCGCCGGTTAGTGCAGCGCCAATGTGGCGGGTGGGCTAGGCGCATGGTAAAGCATGATTGCAGCCGAACAAGTTTGGCTGGGTCGGACTGGGTAGTCTGACGGGACAGAAGACGGTGAAGATCGGCGACGACGACGTAGAAGCGTGAGGGCTGATGGTGTCCGTACTCTGTGGCGTGGAAACACGTGGCGCATGGTTATGCGTGCTTCGACATGCGATGACGGGGTTGATTCAAGATGGTGCGCATATGAGATCTTGAGATCGACGGGGCGTGGGGTAGATTGATCATCTACCAAGGAGTCATATCTACCAAGGAGTCATGTTGAAGGTGGAGCTGGAGTCTCTGGCGGAGATTTCACTCGGCTGATGGAGGGGCTACGGCGTAAGCTAGCGGAGAGTCGAAGCCTAGTCAGCGGGAAGGCGAGAGGCACGTGGTCTGGACTGGAGCTCAGGGTCTGGAGAGATGCGTGGAACTCGGCATCGGTCGGGTATGACTGATGGTTGTCTGTAATGGGGCCTGAGGTGGTGTGGGTTAGCGACCCGGTAGATCTTGGCCAAGATTGCAGATGCTCGACGCGGTAATAGCGGCGAGGCGTGCGGTAAGCACGGGACACGGCGACAGACCAGGGCACAGGCGGTCAGACATGTGGTCAGATAGGTGTGCAAGGGGTGCTGAACCAGTGTTGACGAGTATCGGATTCAAGTTGGTGACTGGGTCTATGGATATTGACATGTCAGATGATAGACAAGAGTCTGCCATGGGGAATCTGAGAAAGTGTCGGAGAGTCTGAAATGTCGGAAGCATGGAGAGTACATGGCCGTATATTCTGTGATGTTCAGTGCACATGGAAAAGTGCGGTTGACTAGATACAGAAGAAGGCGCAGTGCTATAGCTGTGGGACATGTAGAAGACTATCCAGGATGAGACGACTGTGAATTTGACTCAAGGTGACTAAAAGGCGACGGTGAAGTTTCTTCAAGTTGAAAGCATTTTTTACGCAGATCACTGGTCGGTGTGTGATGGTGTTGAACGGGAAGAAGGGACTACAATTGCAGGTGGAGTCACGTGGAGTCTGGGAGTAGCAGTGGAGCTCAAGGAGACAACTCAAGTCCGGAGTACATGGAGGTTTGACGCATTGACGAATTCAAGGTGGTGGACAATATTCGCCATGGTGGAGTTTGTTGTGTTTTGTGTCAAATATTGTGTACGTGTTGGGTTAGGATTTGGAGTTGTATTAGGTGTGGTAGGTACGAGTAGTGTTCGAGTCGAACTCTTGTAACCTGGTCCTCCCATATAATGAGAGGAGCACCACACGTGTAACCCATGACGACTTGATAGCAACAGGCACGCAGGGGAGCCGGCGGCTTGTGCCGGCGCCTAGGGCGGCCAGGTGTTGTGGTATCAATGGGGAGGTGCGCCCGTAGTCATGCCCCGCAGATGTAGGCGAGTTCGCTGAACTGCGTTGACAAATCTCGGTGTCGTCATCGTGCTGCGATTGCTTGGTTCTCGGTAGATCAATATTGCGCCTACGACGGCAACATGTACCTGCCACGGGATTAATTGGTAAATGCAGCATCGGTGTCCTCGGGCCCCACCCCTTGTACAAAAAGAAAAAAAAGCAAGGAAATTGTACTGACTCGTGGAGATAGATATGTAGCATCACCGATGGCCTAAGTTAATCAAGTTCTCCGAAACAAACTAATCTTCTTCGTTCAGCTTGAATATCGTCTCCTAATATATCAAAATTTATCATGTCGCGATGTATATATACGCATATTATGAGTTTGACCAAACAGCCATCCCGTCGATTTCATATAAAGAAACCACACATGATATTTTTTTTTTTTGATAGATTAGCTTAATCAATACTCCCTCTAATCCTAAAAATATGTCGCACTGGGGGCGGTAGTACCGCCGGAGCGGTAGTACCGCCCTGTCTCTTCTTTCTCTTCTTCTTCTTGGCCATCTTCTTGGGTCTTCTCTTGTTCATCTTCTCCAACATCTTGGACCTTCTCTTGCTAATCTTCTCCACTTCATTGTGGGTCGTCATCAAGGTGATTCCTGAGTATGCACAAAGTATCCGAATGAAGTAGCAACCCATTCAAAGGAGTGTCGAGATCACACATAGATAGGAGTGAATTCACCTTATCATGGAGAGTTTTGACTCTTGCTCTTGTCATTGGGCCACTTGTTGTAGGAGCCGTAGGTTGGGCTACATCATCTCCCCCCCCTTGGAAAAGAGTCATCCTTGACTCTTGGTCATCCTCATCGCTTGATGTTCCAAGATATGGCGATAGGTTGGCGACGTTGAAGGTGTCATGGACCAAGTGTTTGGAGTGGGAGATGTCGATCTTGTAGGCATTGTCGTTGATGCGCTTGATGACCTTGAAATGTCCATCCCACGAGGGTGAAGCTTGGACTTCCTTGCATCCGGGAAGCGATCTTTGCGAAGGTGTAGCCAAACAAGGTCTCCTTCTTCAAATATCATGGCGCGCTTGTGTTTGTTCATTGATTGCGTGGATCACACGTTCGCTGGGAGACCCCAAGAGGAAGGTATGAAGCAGTGTAGCAGCAGTTTCCCTCAGTATGAAACCAAGGTTTAATCGACCAGTAGGAGCAAGAAATCACTTCTGAAGGTTGTAGGTGGTGCCGTTACTCGATCACCAACGTGGAATCTGCACACAACACAATCAAACTACTTTGCCCCAACGAAACAGTGAGGTTGTCAATCTCACCGGCTTGCTGAAAACAAAGGATTAAACGTATGGTGTGGAAAACAGTAGTAAATTGCAGAGAATGAAAAGGAACAATGTTTGCAGTTGGTTGTATTATCAGTGTAAAAGAATGGACCGGGGTCCACAGTTCACTAGTGGTGTCTCTCCATAAAAGATAACTAACATGCTGGGTGAACAAATTACAGCTGGGCAATTGACAAAATATTGAGCGCATGACAATGCAATATATGACATGATGATTACTATGATATTCATGTGGGCATTACGACAAAATACATAGACCGTTATCCAACAGCGTCTATGACTAATAATCCACCGCCAGGTTGTCATACCGAGTTCCCCGTTGGTATTAAGTTGCAAGCAACGGATAATTGCATTAAGTAATGTGCGTAATGTAAACAAATGCATTAGACCTAACGGCGTACCCTTAAGCTAAGCATCGGTTATTTTATCCCTAGTGGCAACAGCACATCCACAATCTTAGAAGTTATTGTCACTCTCCCAGATTACCGGAGGCATGAACCCACTATCTAGCATAAATACTCACTCTTGGAGTTACAAGCATCTACTTGGCCAAAGCATCTACTAGTAACGGAAAGCATGCAAGATCATAAATAACATATAAGATAGATTGATAATCAACTTGACATAGTATTCAATATTCATCGGATCCCAGCAAACACAACATGTAGCATTACAATAAGATGATCTTGATCATGATAGGCAGCTCACAAGATCTAAACATGATAGCATAAAGTGGAGAGACAACCATCTAGCTACTGCCATGGACCCGTAGTCCAAGGATGAACTACTCACGCATCACTCCGGAGGCAGGCATGGTGATGTAGAGCCCTCCGGTGATGATTCCCCTCTCCGGCAGGGTGCCGGGAAGAGCTTCTGAACCCTCCCGAGCTAGGGTTGACGGCGGCGGCGTCTCTGGAACTTTTCGTGGATAATGGCTCGGGTGTTTAGGGTTTTCGCGTCGGAGGAATAAATAGGCGAAAGGGCGGCGGCTGCAGAGCCACGAGGGCCCCACCACCCCGGCGCGGGGGGGGCCCGCGCGCCCCATGGTGTGGGTGCCACGTGGCCCTCCTCCGTCTCTCCTCTGGACTCCGTCTTCGTGTTGGAAAAATAGGAGGTTCTGTCCAAGTTTCGTCCAATTCCGAGAATATTTCCAGACTAGCTTTTCTGGAATACAAAAACAGCAGAAAACAGGAACTGGCACTGTGGCATCTTGTTAATAGGTTAGTCCCAGAAAATGCATAAAAATGCTATGAAGTGTATATAAAACATGTAACAATTGGTATAATATCAACATGGAACATCAGAAATTATAGATACGTTTGAGACGTATCAAGCATCCCCAAGCTTAGTTCTACTCGTCCTCGAGTAGGTAAAACGATAAAAACAAAATAATTTCTGAGGTGACATGCTACAATCATAATCTTGATCAAATATATTGTAAAGCACATGTTATGAATGAAGTGATCCAGGTCAATGGTCTATAGTTTGCTAGCAAGTAGATAATGAGCAAACAACTGAATCATATAAGCAAAAACTTTTCATGAATAGTACTTTCGAGACAAGCATCAAAGAGTTTTGCATAAGAGTTAACTCATAAAGCAATAGATTCTAAGTAAAAGGTATTTAACCAACACAAAGGAAGATTTAAGTTTCAGCAATTGCTTTCAACTTTCAACATATATATCTCATGGATATTTGTCAACACAAAGCATATAATAAGTGCAATATACAGCATATAAAAATTGTTGCACCAAAGTTGACACTAGTGTTTGCTTCTAAGATAGAAAGAAGTAGGAAAACTGACTCAACATAAAAGTAAAAGAAAGGCCCTTCGCAGAGGGAAGCAGGGATTAAATCATGTGCTAGAGCTTTTTAAGTTTTTGAAATCATATAGAGAGTAAAAATAAGTTTTGAGAGGTGTTTGTTAATTGTCAACGAATCAGAAAATGGAAAGTACAATATGACCCCTGCCAACCAGACTTTTAAGAGCGGCTCCCATGAAGGACGTTATTTCTACCAGCAAGGCAGATCATCCCTCTTTCTCTTTTGTTTACACATGCAGATATTTCACTGTTTGTCATTGCTTGACTGATAAATCAGGGCAAAAATGTGAAGAGAATTAAGCGGTTAAAGTTGTAATTAATTGGGACTGGGCACCCCATTTGCCAGCTCTTTTTGCAAAATTAATGGATAAGCGGATGTATATGCCGCTAGTCCGGTGGTAAAGTCTGTTTGACAGTTGACATAAAGACATCCACCCCGTCCTCATGAGCTTGGTAAACATTGACACAAAATAGGAGTAATAAAGTTTGAATAGTTTAAAGGTAGCACATGAAAAATTTACTTGGAATGGCAAGGAAATACCACATATAGGTAGTTATGGTGGACACAGATGGCATGGATTTTGGCTCAAGGTTTTGGATGCACGAGAAGCATTCCCTCTCAGTACAGAGTTTAGGCTAGCAAGGTTATTTGAAGCAAACACAGGATATCAACCGACACAGCAAGACTTATATGAAAACATATTGCAAGCATTATAAGACTCTACACTGTCTTCCTTGTTAACCAAACCCTTTTACTAGAAAATATCTAGACCTTAGAGATACCAATCATGCAAACCAAATTTCAACGAGCTTTACGGTAGTTCTTCATTAATAGGTTTTAACTACATGATACAAAAGCTTAAACATGAACTACTTGATAACTCAAAACAATTGACAAGTATCAAATTATCCAATACATGATCTACAAGAATATGTAAGCTTTTTCCATTATACCATCTACCACATGCAACATTTTCTGTTCCAACCAAACACCAATCAATTTATTTCAACATAAACTCTCCAAACAATTATAAGTGAAGCAAGAGAGTACTTTCTTTAAAAGAACTAACAGCTCTGAATAAGAGATGCATGCAAAACAGGAGCTAAAAGCATAGCAATAGCTAGATAAGAATACTCAACAAGTATAAGTGAAGAATAGGAGTATTCATATGAAAAAGCGGAGCGTGTCTCTCTCCCAATCAAGAATGCTGGGGTCCAATCAAGTTGACCATAAGAAAAATAAAATACTGAAAATAAAAGCACACAGACGCTCCAAGTAAAGCACATATGATGTGAAAGAATTAAAATATAGTTTCACTAGAGATGACCTGATAAGTTGCTGATGAAGAAGGGGATGCCTTGGGCATCCCCAAGCTTAGACGCTTGAGTCTTCTTGAAATATGCTGGGGTGATCCATGGGAGCATCCCCAAGCTTAAGCTCTTCACTCTTCTTGATCACATTATATCATCCTTCTCTCTTGACCCTTGAAAACTTCCGCCACACCAAACTCAAAGTAATTCTCATTAGAGGGTTAGTGCACAATCAAAAACTCACATGTTCTATAAGGACACAAACATGACCGTTACTTTTAACATTAACTACTGCCACTGATGTTATGTGAAGCTCTTCACCCTAAAAAAGAATTCCACTCAACACTAGTAAAAGAGAGAATGCGAAAAATAAAAGACAGAATCTGTCTAAACAGAACAGTCCGCAAAGACGAATTTTTTCGAGGCACTTACGTTGCTCAGATCGAAAAACTTTAAACTAACGAAAGATGCGTACATATCTGAGGATCACGCACAAAAATTTGCAGATTTAAATAATTTTTCTGTGATTTTACAGAATTAAAACGGTGAACAGCAGAAATCTGTTCCTGCGCAGAAATCCAAATCTAGCATCATCTTCCTATTAGAGGCAATACTTGGCACAACAATGCGATAAAATAAAGATACAAAGGAATTGTTACAGAAGTAAACAACTCCTTGACTCAAAAAAGAAAAATTGCAGAAATAAAATAATGGGTTGTCTCCCATAAGCGCTTTTCTTTAACGCCTTTCAGCTAGGCGCAGAAAGTAAGAATCAAGTGTTTCCAAGTGATGAAGCATCAACAATCTTACGCTTAGCTCTCTTACCTTACCCTTATCTTTAGGAAATACTTGGTTACACATAGGTGAAGAGGCGAAATTCATAGTGCCTTGGCCCACATCTATTATTGCTCCAAAGCGTTTCAACAGAGATCTTCCAAGCGTAATTTGTCCTACTCCTGCACATTCAATGACAAGATAATCAATAGATATTGTTATCCCAGGAGTTTTGTAAATACTCCTTCGGCTACTCCTCTTGGTAATTTAATAGTATTATCACCCAAAATTATACAATCTTCGCATTTGGAAAGCTCCCAAAGATTTAAGGAATCAAAAATATCCTTGGGCATTAAACAGAATTCAGACATAATATCACAGCGAGCATGAAAAGTTTCACCATTGATAACAACTTTTACTGAGGGAACCCATCCCGATGGTTCAAAATTTACTGGCACATTATCATAGTGTTCACAATTTGATTATACCCTTCTTTTAGACCAGATATGTTTGTTTCAAGAGTGTTAAGTCTATCACTTATGCTTGTCAAAGCCAAATCAATTTTACTGATTGGAGGGCTAGAAATTGTAATCATTTTTTTATAGCATTAAAAGCTTGATCCCCATCATAACGAAGGAAATCTCCTCCTACCACAGCATCTAAAGCATATCTGTAGCAAAGAACAAGACCAAAATAAAAGCTACTAAGAAGCAGGCTTAAAGTCATTTTAGGTTCAGTTTTAGCATAAGACTCAAAAATTCTAGACCAAGCATCTTTAAAACTCTCCTCACTCCCTTGCTTGAAAGTGAAGATCTCTTCCTCAGGCGACATGATGACAGGAACAGGGCTAGACATGATAACAAGACTGAAAAATAACAATTCGAAAATAAAAGTAACTAATTTTTTTGTGTTTTTGATAAATAAAGCAAACAAGACTAAATAAAAATAAACTAAGCAAGACAATAACAAAGTAAAGAGATTGGAAGCGTGAAACTCCCCTTGCAGAAATCCTCTTGCTCCCCGGCAACGGCGCCAGAAAAGAGCTTGATTGCGTGGATCACACGTTCGTTGGGAGACCCCAAGAGGAAGGTATGAAGCAGTGTAGCAGCAGTTTCCCTCAGTATGAAACCAAGGTTTAATCGAACCAGTAGGAGCAAGAAATCACTTCTGAAGGTTGTCAGGTGGCGCGCTGACCAACGTGGAATCTGCACACAACACAATCAAACTACTTTGCCCCAACGAAACAGTGAGGTTGTCAATCTCACCGGCTTGCTGAAAACAAAGGATTAAACGTATGGTGTGGAAAACAGTAGTAAATTGCAGAGAATGAAAAGGAACAATGTTTGCAGTTGGTTGTATTATCAGTGTAAAAGAATGGACCGGGGTCCACAGTTCACTAGTGGTGTCTCTCCATAAAAGATAACTAACATGCTGGGTGAACAAATTACAGCTGGGCAATTGACAAAATATTGAGCGCATGACAATGCATATATATGACATGATGATTACTATGATATTCATGTGGGCATTACGACAAAATACATAGACCGTTATCCAACAGCGTCTATGACTAATAATCCACCGCCAGGTTGTCATACCGAGTTCCCCGTTGGTATTAAGTTGCAAGCAACGGATAATTGCATTAAGTAATGTGCGTAATGTAAACAAATGCATTAGACCTAACGGCGCACCCTTAAGCTAAGCATCGGTTATTTTATCCCTAGTGGCAACAGCACATCCACAATCTTAGAAGTTATTGTCACTCTCCCAGATTACCGGAGGCATGAACCCACTATCTAGCATAAATACTCACTCTTGGAGTTACAAGCATCTACTTGGCCAAAGCATCTACTAGTAACGGAAAGCATGCAAGATCATAAATAACATATAAGATAGATTGATAATCAACTTGACATAGTATTCAATATTCATCGGATCCCAGCAAACACAACATGTAGCATTACAATAAGATGATCTTGATCATGATAGGCAGCTCACAAGATCTAAACATGATAGCATAAAGTGGAGAGACAACCATCTAGCTACTGCCATGGACCCGTAGTCCAAGGATGAACTACTCACGCATCACTCCGGAGGCAGGCATGGTGATGTAGAGCCCTCCGGTGATGATTCCCCTCTCCGGCAGGGTGCCGGGAAGAGCTTCTGAACCCTCCCGAGCTAGGGTTGACGGCGGCGTCTCTGGAACTTTTCGTGTTTGGGTGTTTAGGGTTTTCGCGTCGGGAGAATAAATAGGCGAAAGGGCGGCGGCTGCAGAGCCACGAGGGCCCCACACCACCCCACGGCGCACTAGGGGGCCCACGCGGCCCCATGGCGTGGGTGCCGCGTGGCCCTCCTCCGTCTCTCATCTAGACTCCGTCTTCGTGTTGGAAAAATAGGAGGTTATGTCCAAGTTTCGTCCAATTCCGAGAATATTTCCAGACTAGCTTTTCTGGAATACAAAAACAGCAGAAAACAGGAACTGGCACTGTGGCATCTTGTTAATAGGTTAGTCCTAGAAAATGCATAAAAATACTATGAAGTGTATATAAAACATGAAACAATTGGTATAATATCAACATGGAACATCAGAAATTATAGATACGTTTGAGACGTATCATTCATCTTCATAGCATGGTCTTTGTTGTGCTTCTCAAGCGTAGTTCTTGTTTTCTCATGGAGCTTCTTCATGTAAGCGGCTCGCTTGTCGAAGTCCATGTTAACTTGCTCACGGAGTGGAAGTGGTAGCATGTCGAGCGCGGTGTAGGGGTTGGAGCCATAGACGATCTCGAAGGGTGTTCTCTTTGTTGCGCGGTGTAGTGCTCGATTGTAGGCAAACTCGGCGTGTGGGATGCACTCTTCCCAATTCTTCAAGTTAGGCTTGATCAACACATGAAGGAGGGTGGATAGGCTTCGGTTCACCACTTCGGTTTGTCCATCGGTTTGAGGGTGGTATGCGGTGGAGAATAGTTGCTTGATTCCCATCTTGGCCATCAAAGTCTTCCAAAAATAGCTCACGAACTTGACGTCACGATCCGACACAATGGTCTTTGGCACTCCATGAAGACGGACGATTTCCCTAAAAAACAAAGTAGCAATATGTGAAGCATTGTCGGTCTTGTTGCATGGTACAAAGTGTGCCATTTTAGAGAATCGATCAATGACGACAAAGATGGAATCCTTGTTTGTTTTATTGCGTGGGAGTCCTAAGACAAAATCCATAGCTATATCGGACCATGGGCGATGTGGAATAGGCAAAGGTGTATATAAGCCATGAGAGTTTAGAGTAGACTTAGCTTTGAGACACGTAGAACATCGTCGAACTAGGCGTTCCACATCACGCTTCATTCTTGGCCAATAGTAGTTGGTGGCGAGCATGGCGTAGGTCTTGTCGCGGCCAAAGTGACCCATAAGTGTTCCTCCATGCGATTCCTTCAAAAGGATCAAACGAGGCGAAGATTCGGGTATGCATAGTTTGTTAGCCTTAAACAAGAAACCTTGGTGAAAGTAGAAATCACCAATTCCTTTGTGCTCCGAACATTGAGCGAAAATGTCTCCAAAGAAAGCATCGGTAGCATACAACTCCTTTATCTCATCCAAACCCAAGACACTAATGTTAAGACGTGTAAGTTGGTTGGCCTTGCGGGATAGAGCATCCGCGACCACATTGTCTTTACCTTTCTTGTATTTGATTACAAAGGTAGAAGACTCAATGAACTCAACCCACTTAGCATGTCTTTTGTTGAAATTTGTTTGACTTTTCAAATATTTCAAGGATTCATGATCGTAATGAATGACAAATTCCTTAGGACGAAGGTAATATTGCCACACATCCAAAACACGAACCAAAGCAAATAACTCTTTGTCATAAATGGGGTAATTCAAATGAGCTCCATCTAATTTCTCACTATGGTATGCAATGGGTCTACCATTTTGCATAAGCACTCCACCAATGCCCAATCCACTTGCATCGCATTCAATCTCAAATGTCTTAGACAAATCCGGAAGGGCAAGGAGTGGTGCTTCGGTTAATAACCGTTTGATCTCATTGAAAGCAAAATCATGTGCATTGCCCCAAATGAAAGGTACATTTTTCTTTGTAAGTTCAAGGAGGGGGCAAGCAATTGTGGAAAAATCCTTGATGAAACGGCGATAAAATCCGGCAAAACCAAGAAAACGTCTCAACTCTTCAAGTGACATCAGAAAAGGCCAAGTCTGAATTGCTTGTATCTTTGTTTCATCAACTTCGACTCCATCCGAAGAAACAACAAACCCAAGAAAACAAGTTTGTTGGTGGCAAATGTGCACCTAGAAAGATTGGCATAAAGCTTTTCATTGCGAAGAACCAACAAAACTAGAGCAACATGAGAAGTGTGCTCTTCCAAAGATTTGCTATAGATAAGGATGTCGTCAAAGTATACCACAACAAATTTCCCAATGAAAGGACACAAAACATGATTCTTGAGACGCATAAAAGTAGAAGGTGCATTGCAAAGACCAAATGGCATGCCAAGCCATTCATAAAGACAAAGCTTTGTTTTAAATGCGGTCTTCCATTCATCACCTTCACACATTCTTATTTGGTGATATCCACTTTTAAGATCAATTTTGGAGAATATAGTTGTCGTGTCTCGTTGCACGGACACCGGGAGTATAGGATACCCCCTTTTAGGTTCGGCACGGGGCGCGAAGGAGGCTGAGAATCGTCTTCTTGGGCGGAGTCTAGATCAAGCTCTCCTCTCCACGATCAAAGCATGCAACCAAAGGGACACAAGGAGCTACCCAGGTTCAGGCCGCCCGGAGGCTAAAAGCCCTACTCCTGCATGTCTGGATTGATGAGTTCTTCATAGTGTGGCTTACAATGGAACCTCCCGGGCAGGGTACCCGGAAGGGTTTTGGCCCGAGGTAGAAGAAGGACAGATCCTGACCCGGAGGAGATCACCTTCCTCTCTACCTTCGCAGCCCTAGTCTAGTCTTGCTCTGGTTCTAGCTTGTCTTCGTCCTTGTCCGACCTCTCTCCCGACTTGTCCCCCTCCCTTCTCCTCCGTGCCTTGGTCCTCCTTTTATAGGCTAAGGGGTTGCCACAGGGGCACGTGAGGAGCATGAGGGTCCTTCGGGGTGAAGGACCCTCCTCATCTAGTTTAGGGGGAGACGTGGCCTCTCCTCAGCCTAGCGTCTCCCTTGGGTTAGGTGGGAGCGTCCGCCTTGGGGTGGACAGGCGCTGACACCACCACGGGCGTGCTTCCCGCCCGCGCTGCCTTCATCTTGCTGCCCAAGTCTTCGTGGTGAGGTGGAGTGCTTATCCACAGGACGTGGGAAGTACCCGGAGGGAGCCTGGCCTCCTGCCGGGAACTCGGGCTCTCGGGTCCTTCCTGGCCTTCTTGCTTGATTCGGGGACCCGGAAGGTCCCCAGGACCGGAGCCCTTAGTCGATGCAGGCCTTGCGTGTCTTGACGGTGAACCCGCCAGCTTGACTTGAGTCTTGGTCTTGTCCATCTTCATCTTGGGCCCACATGGGGTGGACCCACTTTGGCAGTACTAGGGGAACCCCA
This sequence comes from Poa pratensis, assembly GCA_947311845.1. Taxonomy (NCBI): domain Eukaryota; kingdom Viridiplantae; phylum Streptophyta; class Magnoliopsida; order Poales; family Poaceae; genus Poa; species Poa pratensis. The sequence continues at coordinate 5,883,845 of CAMZMU010000015.1, forward strand.
TGTTCCACTGTTGCGACAGTAGCCCCCGGGCATGGTCCCGGTGGCTCTACTCCAGCTGCCGGGGCCATGGCCTAAAGATAGGTCAAAGTGGGTCCCGGGTACCTGGTCTTCTCAGCTCGTTGGGGACCCGCCGAGGCGAGGTAGAGACGAGCCCCCGGGTCCTGTTGACTGAATCACGGCGAACGTTGCGATTCATACGGACCCCTTGCTTATCCTGGAATCCAACGGGCGAAACGCGCAGAAATCGGCACGCCCCCTCGATCCCCACGTCCGTCGGAGTAATGGGGCCGCGACGTGACGTGTGGGATGCCTTATAAGCCACGACTGGCTTCCACTGTAGCCGTTACCTCTCCAGCGAAATCCCCAAATCGCCGCCTCCACCTTCGTCTTCCTGACTCTGCTCCGCCGCCTCCCCTTGTCGCCATTGCACCAATTCCCTTCTGCTCCAATGGCTCGGACGAAAGTTCTCGGCCGGAGGAAGAAGAGCGCGGAGGCCTCGCCCATCGAGAAGCCGCTGTCCCCAAAAACCAAGAGATCGCGGCGGAGATCGGCGCGCAACGCCGAGCGGGCCGAGCTCAAGAAACAGAAGGCCTTGTTTCCCAGCTGCTTCGCCGGTGACGCGGAGATGATGCGGAAGGCGGGGCACTTCGGGGTGATGGAGTCCGCTGGCGCCGATGGCGTCCCCCAGGAAAGCGACGGAGGTCTTTCCGCCGTCGGCGACCAGGACACCCAAGCAGATCCCCATTATTGACAGCTTCATGTTGATGGGGCTCGTCCCCCCTTTCTCTGATTTCTTCATGGAGGTCTTGCGCGCGTACCAGCTGAAGCTCTTGCATCTGACGCCAGGCGCCATCCTTGACTTGGCGGTCTTCGCCCACGCCTGCGAGGCGTTCGTCGGGGTGATGCCATCTGTGGCGCTGTTCCGCCACTTCTTCTACCCTCGCATTGGGGGCCAAGGCTGGATGGGAGGCAGCGTCACGTTCTGCTTCCGTCCGAACATCAAGTGGGCCTTCCCCCTCATGGAAACCAAATCCAGATGGGAAGAGTGGAGGGATCACTGGTTCTTGGTCGGGGTGCCAGAAGCTGATGCTCAGCTGGAGGAGCCGACGGAGCGTCCAGTGGATCTGGACACTTGGAGAAGTGTCAGCTTGCAGGATGAACAGTTCTCGGCGGTCGTGGCGCGCTTCAAACTTCTTCGCGAGAAAGAAGTTTCCGGAGCCGCCATCGTTGCTCACTTCCTCCGCAATCGCCTCGCGCCACTGCAGAAACGCCCGCACCCGGCCTGGAACTTCCAGGGCCCCGGGGATCCTTCTCGCCTGAGGTGTCCCGACACGGAGGAAAACCTTGTCCGGGATAACGTGAGAGGGACCTTCACTCCAGGGGTCAAGTACCAGCTGCCCAAGGGGTTTCTGCCCCTGTGCGACGACCCGGAGAAGGACAAGATCCTGGCGCAGATGCCGGTCTGCAACGCCTTTGGTATTGTAGGCCGGGCTGATCACGGGCCCAGACCTCCTGCGGTGAAGACCCGCAAGGTCAGGGCACCTTCCAGCCCTGAAGAAGGAGAATGCTGGGAGTCCAACGAGGAGAGCGAGGAGGAATCCGAAGAGGAATTCTCCGGCTCTGATGACGACGACGACGACGGAGGCGACGGGCGAGACCGACGCCTCCGACAGAGACGAAGATGCTGGCGACGACCCTGTTGCCAGCGATGACGATGATGAAGATGACGATGAGGAGGGGGCTGCTCCGCCCCCGCAGTCTGCTCGGGGTCGATGCTGCCCCAGACCCGAGTGTCCGCAGCCGTTCCCCGCCAGTCGTGGTGGTGGGGAACGATGAAGACCATGTGGACGAAGAAGCGAGCGCCGCTGGCTTCGTCCGAGCCCCCCGCCGGAGAGCTTCCTGCCGGCCGCCTGTCACCCGTGGTGGAGCCACCTGCTGCCTTGGGAGAGCGCCGGCGAGCCCCCAGGCGTCTTCCGCTGCGTCGGCGATGTTCCCCCGTCAATGGGTACCAAGCGCACCCGAGAGTAGCCTCTTCTTCACTTCTTGCTTGCACTTTGCTTTCTTGCCTTCCCCAAGGAAAATGACCGAGTGTTGGTGCAGGGGTTCTCCTTCCTTGGGTACTGGCAAGAGACGGCGTGACACGGCGGAGGACGACACCGCCACTAGCCTTGGGCCGTGGAGGAGGGATGCTTCCTCCTCCCATAGCAGAACTTGAAGGCCGTCGGGGAGCGGAGTGGGGAGCGTGACGGCGACCTCCCTTGCTCACCCGGGGAAAGCGCTCGACGCCCTGACGCCCGAGCAAGCAGGTAACCCAGAGCTCGCGGGTAACTTCGTTTTCTTGACGCACCAATGCTTTTCCTGACATCCTTTTGTTTCCAGATGCCTCAGTGGCCAACGTCTTTTCTCCCGGGGCCTTCATGGGGGGACCAGCCAGGAGAAACCACCTTCCCTCTCGCCTTCAGAGGGTCAAGAGGTGTCCAAGGGCGCCCCGAGTTCGCGGGCAATGGGAACGCAGACCGCGAACCCTCTCCGGGTCCAGGCCTCGACTTGATAGAGAGCTCCTTGATGACTGGGACGGTGTTAACGACTTTCGCCTCTTTTTCCACTGATTCTGGTGCCAGCAAGGAGATGGCGGCGCTGATGAAGATCAAGGAGAGCCTGGCCGCCAACCGCAAGAAAAGTGTGCCTGCCCCGGGAGGTCCCCCGGCAGCTACTCCAGGGTTCACCATCAGCGGTGACGACGCGATGGATGCCATCATCCGCGGGATAGCTCAGCTGGGCAAAGACTTGTGCGACCGTGAGGCCGCCGTTGTGGGGACCATCGAGAGTGTCGAGGAACTGATCCAGACGGGGATGGACAAGCTGAATCGCTTGGCAACCCAGATCACCACCTTGCTCCCGGCTCTTGAGAAGAAAGACGCAGATCGGAAGGCCGAAAGTGAGCGCCAAGGCAAAGTCCTCTTGGCGAAAGAGCGACAGCTAGCCTCCCGGGAGGCAGAACTGGCTGAGAAGGAGAAACCTTGGAGCTCCAGAAACTCCAGCAGGAGCAGCAGACTGAGAAACGCCTAAGGGAGGCAGAGGACCGCCACCGTGAAGAGCTCGAGGCCAAGGACAAGGACATCCAACTCTGGAAGTCCAAAGAGCAGGAGGCCGCCCAGACCATTGAAGATGTCAAGAATGCACTCCATCAGGAGCAGGAGTCCGTCCGAGCTTTGCAGCAGCAGGCCAAGAATGACGGCCAGAAGATGTCCGAGCTGAAAGAATCCTTGGAGGCGCAAGGTAATGAGCTTGCAGCACTGAAGGAAGGCCATCAGAAGCTGATCCAGGCCAACTCCCAGGCATCTTCTGAGCTGTCCGAGCTTCGCCGCCTTAACCAGGAAGGTTTCGCCGAGGTTGAAGCCGCCTGCGACTTGGCGACGACGCGAGTGAAGCGGCTGAGTCTGCCCACTGCAGCCCCGGTGTTGGAGCCAAAGCGCCAGAGTCTGCCCCTCGTCGCGAGATTCATCAGAGAAGTAGTCGCTGATCTCCGGTCTTTCAAGAACAAGATGGTCACCCGGCTTGTGAGCGACAAGCATGAGACGAGCAAGGCGACGGCGGCCTTGGTGATGGCGTCCTTCAGAGAGGCCAATCCGGGCGTGGCCTTGCCGGACTTCTTGGCCTCGTCTCCTTCTGAGGCATCTCTCCAGGCGGTGTCAGCTCCCGCGACCGCACTCGCCATGAAGAAGTTCCCGCCACTTTAGTTGTCCTGCACCATGTTTGGGCATTTCGTGCCCCCGAATAAACTTTGCGTCAGATCTCATGTACCAGCATATTAAAACTTGCTTGTAATAGGCTAGAACTTGCTATGCTACTCTAGTTCTCGGGTTGCTTTTATTTGTCTTTAGCATGTTTTTACTTTTCTCCACGTCCTTGAGGAACTTCCTGGGATGTAAGCTTACCCGCGAGGCCCTGACAGGTCAGGCATGCGCTCGCGAGCCCTACCGATACCCAAAAAGCCGCTCACTCTGTTGGCACGCACGTCCCCGGGGTGTATCAGGTCTGCGCACCGCTTTTTACCCCCGGGAGAGTCGATACCCCATGAGTGCTCGCACGACGGTCGAGCCTTGCCTTTCTAGTTCCGCACATGTTCTGTTACCCGAGAAGTAGATAGCACGGACTGCAGAAACAGGTTTGAGGGTAACTTATCTTTTATTCATCATGGACGTCTCTGAACGACAACTGGACACTTCAGGGTACATCTTGTGGCAACATGGCTCTTCCGGGTACATAACACGGATTGCTTCAACGATTCTTGCACGGAGGAAGGTTAGCAGCTTCTTCCATCCTGGCGCATCGGTTGGCCATGTCCCACAAGCTCTCCAGGGTATCCACAACATGGATACTCATCTTTTCACGCATCTTGAGGTTGCGGACGTTGACGTGGAACGCGGCGATGACGGAAGCCTCACAGAGGTACTTCGGGATAATGCGGTCGACGACGCCCCGGAACCTCCAGATGTAGTGTCGCAACGTTTCCTCAGCTTCTTGCTCCAGGTGATAGAGGTCGGAGACGGTTGCAGGGTACGGCGTGCAGCAGGTCTTGAGGTGCTGGCTGGCCTGGCCTTCCATGTCCTCCCGCGAACGACGCCTGGGGTTGGAGCTCTGACCAGCACCTTCTTCAGGAAGTTCCATGGGCCGCTTGCCATGGGGGTCCTCAGGCTGTTCCTCCGCCGGAGGTAGTGGCTCGGGGACGGCAGCGCCGTGGTCGATGGTCGGGGCAGGACTCGTGGAGCGTGGCATTGGAGAGCGTAGTCCAGCAGGTTTTCCAAGCTGTTGATCCATGCCTTCGCACGGGGATCACTCTTGCACTGATCTGGGGGAAAGGAGAGAAGCGCCCGGGCCACGCCCAGAGCTTCCTCTAGCCCCCAGCCTTTCCGCGATGCCTGGCACGCTTGCTCTCCAAAGACCTCCCGAGCCCCGACATGACTTTTGCTTGTGACTGAGGCAGCTGCTTGCCTTGTCCCGAGAGACGGCTGTTCCTGGAGCGGATCCGACCGCGGGCGAGGTGCTCGAGGCAGATCTTGGCGATCTTGCCGTAGACCGCGAACCAGAAGGAGAACTTGACGACGAGCTTGTTTCCGAAGAAGAGGAGCCTGATGTAGACTCCGACGTTGTCGACGAAGAGCTTGCCGTCGCGGCTGATGTAGGCGAATCCAGCGCTTGCGCCCCCTACCTGGCGCGCCAGATGTCGTGTCTCGTTGCACGGACACCGGGAGTATAGGATACCCCCTTTTAGGTTCGGCACGGGGCGCGAAGGAGGCTGAGAATCGTCTTCTTGGGCGGAGTCTAGATCAAGCTCTCCTCTCCACGATCAAAGCATGCAACCAAAGGGACACAAGGAGCTACCCAGGTTCAGGCCGCCCGGAGGCTAAAAGCCCTACTCCTGCATGTCTGGATTGATGAGTTCTTCATAGTGTGGCTTACAATGGAACCTCCCGGGCAGGGTACCCGGAAGGGTTTTGGCCCGAGGTAGAAGAAGGACAGATCCTGACCCGGAGGAGATCACCTTCCTCTCTACCTCGCAGCCCTAGTCTAGTCTTGCTCTGGTTCTAGCTTGTCTTCGTCCTTGGTCCTCTCTCCCGACTTGTCCCCCTCTCCTCCGTGCCTTGGTCCTCCTTTTATAGGCTAAGGGGTTGCCACAGGGTCACGTGAGGGCATGAGGGTCCTTCGGGGTGAAGGACCCTCCTCATCTAGTTTAGGGGGAGACGTGGCCTCTCCTCAGCCTAGCGTCTCCCTTGGGTTAGGTGGGAGCGTCCGCCTTGGGGTGGACAGGAGCTGACACCACCACGGGCGTGCTTCCGCCCGCGCTGCCTTCCTTGCTTCCCAAGTCTTCGTGGTGAGGTGGAGTGCTTATCCACAGGATCGTGGAAGTACCCGGGAGGGAGCCTGGCCTCCTGCTGGGAACTCGGGCTCTCGGGTCCTTCCTGGCCTTCTTGCTTGATTCGGGGACCCGGAAGGTCCCCAGGACCGGAGCCCTTAGTCGATGCAGGCCTTGCGTGTCTTGACGGTGAACCCGCCAGCTTGACTTGAGTCTTGGTCTTGTCCATCTTCATCTTGGGCCCACATGGGGTGGACCCACTTTGGCAGTACTAGGGAACCCCATGTTCCACTGTTGCGACAATAGCGGAACCACAAAGCTCATCAAGCATATCATCAAGTCGAGGGATAGGATGGCGATACCTAACGGTGATGGCGTTGATGGGACGACAATCCATGCAAAGGCGAAGAGTGTTGTCGTGCTTGGGTACCAAGATGACGGGCAAGGCGCACAGACTCAAGCTCTCGCGGATATGTCCCCTGGCAAGAAGTTCTTGTATTTGCCGCTCAATCTCCTCTGTCTCCTCGGGGTTGGTGCGGTAAGGAGCGCGGTTTGGTAGTGGTGCGCCGGGAACAAGGTCGATGCGATACTCAATTCCGCGTAGAGGAGGTAGTCCCGTGGCACTTCTTGAGGAAGACATCTTCAAAGTCCTTCAAAAGAGACAACAAAGAAGGAGGAAGGTTTGTGAAAGTGTTAGTCATAGAAACTTCACCCTTGCATATGAGCACATAGTGGAGGTGGATGGGTTTTCTCTCAACTCCTTCATCTCTCTTTTGGTGGCAAATAGTGTAAGTTTGTGGGAACTCTCTTTGAAGTGTCACTCTCATTTGGCTTGTGGCTCTCACTCACTTATGGTGGTCTCTCGCTCACCACTCATCTCACTTGACGAACGATCTTGTTGTGCCCGTGCAATAGTCTTGGCGTTGTCGGCGACGACTTGACTTGGTGTCATGGGACGAAGGATGAAGGTCTTGTCGTTGTTCTTGAAGCTATAGTAATTTGTCCTTCCATCATGCATAGCACTGTTATAAAATTGCCAAGGACTTCCAAGAAGTAAGTGACAAACGGTCATAGGCACAACATCACAATCCACGGTATCTTTATAGGCTCCAATCTTGAAGGACACTTGCACCATGTGTTGAATCTTGACGGCTCCGGTATCAATCAACCATTGCAAATGGTAAGGATGTGGGTGCTTCTTGAACTTCAAGTTGAGCTTATCACAAAGTTCCTTGCTTGCCAAGTTGTGGCAACTTCCACCATCTATGATGACCTTGATGGACTTTCCATTGATTCCCGCTCTTGTTTGAAACAAGTTGCATCGTTGGTCTTCTTCCACTTGAACATTGGTGGTTAAAAACTTGCCACAACCAAGGAGGGGTTGTTGTCGCCATCACAATATATCTCACTTGATTCTTCTTGAGCACTTTGCATTGTGGCGACTTTAAAGTTCAAAGCATTGTACTCATCTTCACTCATAGATTCATACTCTCCATGTCATTTATGATCATGACCTTCTTGTTGGTGCACTCAAAGGACTTGTGCCCTTGTCCTCCACACTTGTAGCATTGCAAGAATCTTGTTCCGGACGAAGATCCTTGAGGCGCCTTGATCGAGGGAGGAACTTTCTTGAAAGGTTGAGGCGCTTGAGGTGTCGATGTAGAGACTCTTGGAGGACCTCTTATGTTTGCTTGAGGAAGAGCTTGTGAAGGTGTAGGGTTGACGAAGAAGGCTTGTTGGCAAAGAATGCCTTTTTCTTGATGTATTTGAGCTCTTCAAGCACGTGACGCTCCGCCTTTGTTGCTTGATGGACTAACTCAACCAAGTTAGCATATGGTTGGAACTCCACAATCTTCTTGATTGGATAGTTGAGGCCATTCAAGAAGCGAGCCATGGATTGCTCTTCGTACTCGTTGGCATTGGCTCTCATCATCGAGATTTCCATCTCCTTATAGTACTCGTCAACCGACTTCAACCCTTGCTTCAACTCTTGCAACTTCTTGTACAAATCACGCGTGTAGTGGCTTGGCACGAAGCGCTTGTACATTGTTTCATTCATTTCAACCCAAGTGTCGATTGGTTGTTGGTGTTAGCGATGCGTGCATCTTAGAGTTGTTCCCTCCACAAGAGGGCATACTCTTCGAACTCCATCGAGGCTAGGTGATTGCGTGGATCACACGTTCGTTGGGAGACCCCAAGAGGAAGGTATGATGCAGTATAGCAGCAGTTTTCCCTCAGTATGAAACCAAGGTTTAATCGAACCAGTAGGAGCAAGAAATCACTTCGGAAGGTTGTCAGTGGCGCGCCGACGTGGAACCTGCACACAACACAATCAAACTACTTTGCCCCAACGAAACAGTGAGGTTGTCAATCTCACCGGCTTGCTGAAAACAAAGGATTAAACGTATGGTGTGGAAAACAGTAGTAAATTGCAGAGAATGAAAAGGAACAGTGTTTGCAGTTGGTTGTATTATCAGTGTAAAAGAATGGACCGGGGTCCACAGTTCACTAGTGGTGTCTCTCCATAAAAGATAACTAACATGCTGGGTGAACAAATTACAGCTGGGCAATTGACAAAATATTGAGCGCATGACAATGCATATATATGACATGATGATTACTATGATATTCATGTGGGCATTACGACAAAATACATAGACCGTTATCCAACAGCGTCTATGACTAATAATCCACCGCCAGGTTGTCATACCGAGTTCCCCGTTGGTATTAAGTTGCAAGCAACGGATAATTGCATTAAGTAATGTGCGTAATGTAAACAAATGCATTAGACCTAACGGCGTACCCTTAAGCTAAGCATCGGTTATTTTATCCCTAGTGGCAACAGCACATCCACAATCTTAGAAGTTATTGTCACTCTCCCAGATTACCGGAGGCATGAACCCACTATCTAGCATAAATACTCACTCTTGGAGTTACAAGCATCTACTTGGCCAAAGCATCTACTAGTAACGGAAAGCATGCAAGATCATAAATAACATATAAGATAGATTGATAATCAACTTGACATAGTATTCAATATTCATCGGATCCCAGCAAACACAACATGTAGCATTACAATAAGATGATCTTGATCATGATAGGCAGCTCACAAGATCTAAACATGATAGCATAAAGTGGAGAGACAACCATCTAGCTACTGCCATGGACCCGTAGTCCAAGGATGAACTACTCACGCATCACTCCGGAGGCAGGCATGGTGATGTAGAGCCCTCCGGTGATGATTCCCCTCTCCGGCAGGGTGCCGGGAAGAGCTTCTGAACCCTCCCGAGCTAGGGTTGACGGCGGCGGCGTCTCTGGAACTTTTCGTGGATAATGGCTCGGGTATTTAGGGTTTTCGCGTCGGGAAGAATAAATAGGCGAAAGGGCGGCGGCTGCGGAGCCACGAGGGCCCCACACCACCCCACGGCGCGGCAGGGGGGCCCGCGCGGCCCCATGGTGTGGGTGCCACGTGGCCCTCCTCCGTCTCTCCTCTGGACTCCGTCTTCGTGTTGGAAAAATAGGAGGTTCTGTCCAAGTTTCGTCCAATTCCGAGAATATTTCCAGACTAGCTTTTCTGGAATACAAAAACAGCAGAAAACAGGAACTGGCACTGTGGCATCTTGTTAATAGGTTAGTCCCAGAAAATGCATAAAAATGCTATGAAGTGTATATAAAACATGTAACAATTGGTATAATATCAACATGGAACATCAGAAATTATAGATACGTTTGAGACGTATCAAGCATCCCCAAGCTTAGTTCTACTCGTCCTCGAGTAGGTAAAACGATAAAAACAAAATAATTTCTGAGGTGACATGCTACAATCATAATCTTGATCAAATAATATGTAAAGCACATGTTATGAATGAAGTGATCCAGGTCAATGGTCTATAGTTTGCTAGCAAGTAGATAATGAGCAAACAACTGAATCATATAAGCAAAAACTTTTCATGAATAGTACTTTCGAGACAAGCATCAAGAGTTTTGCATAAGAGTTAACTCATAAAGCAATAGATTCTAAGTAAAAGGTATTTAACCAACACAAAGGAAGATTTAAGTTTCAGCAATTGCTTTCAACTTTCAACATATATATCTCATGGATATTTGTCAACACAAAGCATATAATAAGTGCAATATACGAGCATATAAAAATTGTTGCACCAAAGTTGACACTAGTGTTTGCTTCTAAGATAGAAAGAAGTAGGTAAACTGACTCAACATAAAAGTAAAAGAAAGGCCCTTCGCAGAGGGAAGCAGGGATTAAATCATGTGCTAGAGCTTTTTAAGTTTTTGAAATCATATAGAGAGTAAAAATAAGTTTTGAGAGGTGTTTGTTAATTGTCAACGAATCAGAAAATGGAAAGTACAATATGACCCCTGCCAACCAGACTTTTAAGAGCGGCTCCCATGAAGGACGTTATTTCTACCAGCAAGGCAGATCATCCCTCTTTCTCTTTTGTTTACACATGCAGATATTTCACTGTTTGTCATTGCTTGACTGATAAATCAGGGCAAAAATGTGAAGAGAATTAAGCGGTTAAAGTTGTAATTAATTGGGACTGGGCACCCCATTTGCCAGCTCTTTTTGCAAAATTAATGGATAAGCGGATGTATATGCCGCTAGTCCGGTGGTAAAGTCTGTTTGACAGTTGACATAAAGACATCCACCCCGTCCTCATGAGCTTGGTAAACATTGACACAAAATAGGAGTAATAATTTGAATAGTTTAAAGGTAGCACATGAAAAATTTACTTGGAATGGCAAGGAAATACCACATATAGGTAGTTATGGTGGACACAGATGGCATGGATTTTGGCTCAAGGTTTTGGATGCACGAGAAGCATTCCCTCTCAGTACAGAGTTTAGGCTAGCAAGGTTATTTGAAGCAAACACAGGATATCAACCGACACAGCAAGGCTTATATGAAAACATATTGCAAGCATTATAAGACTCTACACTGTCTTCCTTGTTAACCAAACCCTTTTACTAGAAAATATCTAGACCTTAGAGATACCAATCATGCAAACCAAATTTCAACGAGCTTTACGGTAGTTCTTCATTAATAGGTTTTAACTACATGATACAAAAGCTTAAACATGAACTACTTGATAACTCAAAACAATTGACAAGTATCAAATTATCCAATACAATGATCTACAAGAATATGTAAGCTTTTTCCATTATACCATCTACCACATGCAACATTTTCTGTTCCAACCAAACACCAATCAATTTATTTCAACATAAACTCTCCAAACAATTATAAGTGAAGCAAGAGAGTACTTTCTTTAAAAGAACTAACAGCTCTGAATAAGAGATGCATGCAAAACAGGAGCTAAAAGCATAGCAATAGCTAGATAAGAATACTCAACAAGTATAAGTGAAGAATAGGAGTATTCATATGAAAAAGCGGAGCGTGTCTCTCTCCCAATCAAGAATGCTGGGGTCCAATCAAGTTGACCATAAGAAAAATAAAATACTGAAAATAAAAGCACACAGACGCTCCAAGTAAAGCACATATGATGTGAAAGAATTAAAATATAGTTTCACTAGAGATGACCTGATAAGTTGCTGATGAAGAAGGGGATGCCTTGGGCATCCCCAAGCTTAGACGCTTGAGTCTTCTTGAAATATGCTGGGGTGATCCATGGGAGCATCCCCAAGCTTAAGCTCTTCACTCTTCTTGATCACATTATATCATCCTTCTCTCTTGACCCTTGAAAACTTCCGCCACACCAAACTCAAAGTAATTCTCATTAGAGGGTTAGTGCACAATCAAAAACTCACATGTTCTATAAGGACACAAACATGACCGTTACTTTTAACATTAGCTACTGCCACTGATGTTATGTGAAGCTCTTCACCCTAAAAAAGAATTCCACTCAACACTAGTAAAAGAGAGAATGCGAAAAATAAAAGACAGAATCTGTCTAAACAGAACAGTCCGCAAAGACGAATTTTTTCGAGGCACTTACGTTGCTCAGATCGAAAAACTTTAAACTAACGAAAGATGCGTACATATCTGAGGATCACGCACAAAAAATTGCAGATTTAAATAATTTTTCTGTGATTTTACAGAATTAAAACGGTGAACAGCAGAAATCTGTTCCTGCGCAGAAATCCAAATCTAGCATCATCTTCCTATTAGAGGCAATACTTGGCACAACAATGCGATAAAATAAAGATACAAAGGAATTGTTACAGAAGTAAACAACTCCTTGACTCAAAAAAAAGAAAAATTGCAGAAATAAAATAATGGGTTGTCTCCCATAAGCGCTTTTCTTTAACGCCTTTTAGCTAGGCATGATAATTTTAATGATGCTCACATAAGATAAGAGTTGAAATAAAAGAGCATCAAAACATTTAAGTCTAACCACTTCCTATGCATAGGAATCTTGTAAGAAAATAAATCATAAAGAACAAAGTGACAGCATAGGAAGGAAAACAAGTGCAACTTCAAAACTTTCAGCATATAGAGAGGTGTTTTAGTACCATGAAAATTTCTACAATCATATTTTCCTCTCTCATAATAATTTTCAGTAGCATCATGAACAAACTCAACAATATAACTATCACATAAAGCATGCTTTTCATGATCTACAAACACATACTTTTTATCAAGCTCCAAAATAGTGGGATTAAAACTTTCAAACCCACTTTTAACCATTTTATAACAAGATGATTGATCATTCTCAAGAGGTATGGGACTCCATCTAGATAAATTCAAGACCTCTCCTATCCCATTTTCATTAGTAGAATACATAATATTATCAAGCAATATAGGACCATCATCTAGAGCTTTATCATAAACATTTTCTAAACAAACTTTCTCATTACCATGCATTTCGAAATTACGCACAAATAAAGGATTATCATAAGATTTATCAAAATAGCATGGATTATCATAAATAACAGTAGCATACTCATTTCCACAAGTTTTACTCATAGGGAATATTTCAAGAGAATCCACAGGAACATAACATTCATCCTCCTTTGATAAGGATGGAGGGTGATCAAATAATGTAAGAGGTAAAGAGTTACTCTCATTAGAAGGTAGGCATGGGTAGCTAATCCATTCTTCCTTCTTTTGTTCATCACTCTCCTCCTCTTTTTCATCCAATGAGCTTTCAGCTTCAGCAGTAGTTTCTTCTTCTACAGGTTCCTGCAAGACAATGGTCTCTTCTTTTTGAGGATGTCTTTTCTCAAGAAATTCAGTAATATAAGGATTATCATTATAATACTCAAGGCAATATCCAAGCATAGCAAAAGTATCAGATCTATAAGGAGCATCATCATCTTGAATATAACCAGCAATTTCATAGGCACCCTTAAAAACAAAAAATTCTTCAATTTGTTCAAGATTAACAAAGTCATAGTTTCCTTTAGCATAAGCAGCCAAGGTTTCATTATCATTATAATCACATTGGAAAGGGAGGTGTTTATGCCTTCTACAACATAAAGATTCATTAAAGCAGTAGGATTCATCATAAGTAGAGCACAAGTTTTTAGCAAAATAATTCAATCTACTTATTTGTTCCCATAAATATTTCCCTTTTTAGAAAGCGGTATTCCTTATAATAATTTTGTTGTTCCTCCGTGAACCCACTTAGCCAATAAGATTTTGTTCAAGAGAGAAGCCATTGATAGCAAGTAAACAACTAGACATAATAACAAACCGAAATAAACTAGATGCAGAAAACTAATTTTTTTGTGTTTTTGATAAATAAAGCAAACAAGACTAAATAAATAAACTAAGCAAGACAATAACAAAGTAAAGAGATTGGAAGCGTGAAACTCCCCTTGCAGAAATCCTCTTGCTCCCCAACAGCGCCAGAAAATATGGCGTGTGGAAGGGGAAGCAAGGAGATTTCTGAACCGAAGTGCTTCTGCTCCCCGGCAACGGCGCCAGAAAATATGCTTGATTGCGTGGATCACACGTTCGTTGGGAGACCCCAAGAGGAAGGTATGATGCAGTATAGCAGCAGTTTTCCCTCAGTATGAAACCAAGGTTTAATCGAACCAGTAGGAGCAAGAAATCACTTCGGAAGGTTGTCAGTGGGCGCTGACGTGGAACCTGCACACAACACAATCAAACTACTTTGCCCCAACGAAACAGTGAGGTTGTCAATCTCACCGGCTTGCTGAAAACAAAGGATTAAACGTATGGTGTGGAAAACAGTAGTAAATTGCAGAGAATGAAAAGGAACAGTGTTTGCAGTTGGTTGTATTATCAGTGTAAAAGAATGGACCGGGGTCCACAGTTCACTAGTGGTGTCTCTCCATAAAAGATAACTAACATGCTGGGTGAACAAATTACAGCTGGGCAATTGACAAAATATTGAGCGCATGACAATGCATATATATGACATGATGATTACTATGATATTCATGTGGGCATTACGACAAAATACATAGACCGTTATCCAACAGCGTCTATGACTAATAATCCACCGCCAGGTTGTCATACCGAGTTCCCCGTTGGTATTAAGTTGCAAGCAACGGATAATTGCATTAAGTAATGTGCGTAAAGTAAACAAATGCATTAGACCTAACGGCGTACCCTTAAGCTAAGCATCGGTTATTTTATCCCTAGTGGCAACAACACATCCACAATCTTAGAAGTTATTGTCACTCTCCCAGATTACCGGAGGCATGAACCCACTATCTAGCATAAATACTCACTCTTGGAGTTACAAGCATCTACTTGGCCAAAGCATCTACTAGTAACGGAAGCATGCAAGATCATAAATAACATATAAGATAGATTGATAATCAACTTGACATAGTATTCAATATTCATCGGATCCCAGCAAACACAACATGTAGCATTACAATAAGATGATCTTGATCATGATAGGCAGCTCACAAGATCTAAACATGATAGCATAAAGTGGAGAGACAACCATCTAGCTACTGCCATGGACCCGTAGTCCAAGGATGAACTACTCACGCATCACTCCGGAGGCAGGCATGGTGATGTAGAGCCCTCCGGTGATGATTCCCCTCTCCGGCAGGGTGCCGGGAAGAGTTTCTGAACCCTCCTGAGCTAGGGTTGATGGCGGCGGCGTCTCTGGAACTTTTCGTGGATAATGGCTCGGGTATTTAGGGTTTTCGCGTCGGGAAGAATAAATAGGCGAAAGGGCGGCGGCTGCGGAGCCACGAGGGCCCCACACCACCCCACGGCGCGGCAGGGGGCCGCGCGGCCCCATGGTGTGGGTGCCACGTGGCCCTCCTCCGTCTCTCCTCTGGACTCCGTCTTCGTGTTGGAAAAATAGGAGGTTCTGTCCAAGTTTCGTCCAATTCCGAAAATATTTCCAGACTAGCTTTTCTGGAATACAAAAACAGCAGAAAACAGGAACTGGCACTGTGGCATCTTGTTAATAGGTTAGTCCCAGAAAATACATAAAAATGCTATGAAGTGTATATAAAACATGTAACAATTGGTATAATATCAACATGGAACATCAGAAATTATAGATACATTTGAGACATATCACTAGGGCAACCTTCTTGTTGTCGGAGAAGCGTTGTACGCGGAAGATCTTGTCAACCTTGAGTACCCATGAGAAGTAGGCTTCCGGATCACTTGTGCCGTAGAACTTGGGTATGTCAAAGCGAAGATTGTTCAAGTTGTCGTCGTCGTCGCGACGGTTTGGAGGTGGGAATGCACGTCCACGTCTCCTTTATTGATTCCATCACCATTGTGGTGGCTTGATTCGCTATCACTTGATTCGGAACGGTGGTGTTGGTGACGATCATGTGGAAGCTCTTGACGAGGACGAGGATCATGTTGAGGTTCGTTATTGTTCACATTGCCATGAGTTTGATGGCATGGCCTTGGAGGATGACGGGGATGATGTCCTTGTTCAACAAAGTCATTCGCACCCGGTACGCCATTGTCATTAGCCAATGGGTCATGACGATCACGTTGTTGCGGTGGTGGTGATGGTATGCGTTCGCGACGTTCATCATTTTGGTGAGGTTGTTCTTGATGCGCATTGGCATTGTTCGCGTGAAGATCATGTGGTTGTTCAACGTTAGGAAGAGGTCGTTCATGGGCGTCGTGCCTTGGATTGTGTTGACGTTCTTGTCGAGGTTCATGACGTCCATGACGTGCTTGTGTCGACCTTGAGGTGCTTCTTGTACGGCTTGAGCGCGATGAAGAAGAAGCTCGTTGTCGCACAAGGTTGTTGAGAGCTTCGGTCACCCGCTCCACAGATGCTTCTTGCGCATGCATGCGGTCGTTGAAGTTGGCCTCTTGAACTTGAAGACGGCGCTCGTAGCGTCCTAGGCCATCACGAAGAAGGTGTCGAAGACCAACAAACTCGGTATGTGTGACATAGCCATGATCACCTCGAAGTCCACTGTGCATTTCATCGTCCGGGCTTGAGTTTCCGTTTGTACTTCCCCCTAAACATTTTCTTAAGAACAAGTGAGATATGTGGTAAGGAAAACCAAGACAAACTATATCCCAAGTATAATGTGGCTTGAGAGGAGAGAATCCGGTTCTAACACCCAACACATACACTTATGAGGATAGGAAGGTATGAAGTGGCAAACGAAACAAGCAAATCCGGCGAAAAGTATATTGTCAAAGGTAGAGAAAATCCACAATGATCAAATTACCAAAGAAACTCCAACCACAAATGATGAAGAAACACACACAAAAGCGAATGATGGGGTTGGGCGACCAAAGGGCGAGCACTCGAAGATAGACAACCTAACGAAGACTACGTGCTCAAATGTCACCCAACACAAGAGGGACGCTAGCTCAATTGCCTTTTGATGGGCAACGGATTTGCACAAGTGTTACACACTCACACTCACTTTGGCGGTTCAAGCTTTGTCGCAACCTACAAGAGATGATACTTGGCACTACTCATGTTCTTTTCTTTTCTTTTATCTTCTTTTTTTTTTTGATTTTTGACGATGATTCCTTTTCTTTTGCTAGTGCCAAGATCTCTAACGATACACACTCTCCAATACTTTAAGACAATCACTCGACAAGTGCAATGCCCGCAATCTCAAAGAGCTAGTCCGATAGGTCAAGGTATACGAAAGGAAGAAGGGCTCACAACGGATTATGATGATGGGGAAATGTCAAGTCCTTGGTGGCGGCGTCGCTTGGCGTTGAAGATGCGTTGCTGCGGAAGCTTGTCGATGTCATAGTCGTAGGGCACACCAAGAAAGGACTCAAACCAAAGAGGAAATGCCAAAACGAACCGAGGAAAAGAAAAATTTCTGAAAAATCAGCCCTGGCGGTAGTACCGCTGTTCCGGGCGGTAGTACCGCTGCGCACGGATCTGCGTGATTTTGACTCGATTTTGGCGGAAATGGGCTCCAAAACTTTTTCGAATCCGTGGGAAAATGGCAAAATTGAGGATAGGGAACGCAAACAAAGCTGGAGGGGGTCCTAAAGCAATAGATCCATGGACAAAAACAACCAAAAATGCAACGAATCGACAGATCGGCTCGAATCAAGGCAAGGCTATTTTTGGTGGAAATTTTAGAATTTCTCAAAAACAAAGAAAAATTTGGTGGATTTTGGTGGAAACACAAATCAAATCCGTGACAACCTAGAGCTCTGATACCATATGATGAAGGTTGGTCCCGATTTTCACGGATTTGGGCGGAGGAATCGATGAAGACGAAGAACAAGAGATGAACACAAGAACACAAAGAGGGGAAAACTCCAAATCAAGGATAACTAGCAAGTAGCAACTCAGCAAGATTCAACTGGTAACAAGCCCCAACGGTAGCCCCCAATTCTCCTCTCCCAAGCACACCTTACTCTTAGGATTGTTTGTCCAATTGGTCAATCCAAACCAACCCAATCTAGCCACTTAAAGAGGAAAGATTAGCAAGTAGCAAACTACAAGAGGAAGCCTTGGTATCCATGAAGGGATCTTCTCCACAAGGTGAGGTCTTGGTTCATCTCCACAAGGTGAGGCCTTGATTCATCTCCATAGGAGGAAAGGACCACTTTGAGAAGAATGAGCAAGTCTCTACTCTAATCCAAAATCATAGTCTAACCCTAGATCTAGATGGGGAACTCCTATTATAGTCTAGAGGCAAAAGGGGAAAGTTAGGTGGGGTAGGTGGAGATTACAAGGCTCAAAAGCCTGGGTGGGTTCCCGCAGCAGCGGTAGTACCGCTCGTACGGGCGGTAGTACCGCCGGTGCGGGCCGAGGGCGCGTTGACTTTGCGCGGCGGCAGTACCGGCGGTAGTACCGCTGGCTAGGGCGGTAGTACCGCCAGCAGTGCCACACATGGCCGCAGAGAAGGGTTTTCGGCGGCACTGGGGGCGGTAGTACCGCCTGGGGAGCGGTAGTACCGCCCTGTCTCTTCTTTCTCTTCTTCTTCTTGGCCATCTTCTTGGGTCTTCTCTTGTTCATCTTCTCCAACATCTTGTACCTTCTCTTGCTCATCTTCTTCACTGCATTGTGGGTCGTCATCAAAGTGGTTCCTGAGTATGCACAAAGTATCCGAATGAAGTAGCAACCCATTCAAAGGAGTGTCGAGATTACACATAGATAGGAGTGAATTCACCTTATCATGGAGAGATTTGACTCTTACTCTTGTCATTGGGCCACTTGTTGTAGTAGCCGTAGGTTCGGCTACATCAGTTTCACCTCCCATGGGATAGCTATTGCACGGTTGCACTGTAGACAGCAGCATGTTGTATAAGCTGCCCCCCGCGGCATCGCTTTCCACCGACTCAACGGTACACGAACATGAGCCGCCGCGAAGTGCAGCTTTACCCGCCCAGGCAAAACTCGTTGGCCGCATGCCTTGCGCTGCGGAAGGACTTATCTATCCATTTGCATGGAGCATGCATGGGAATACATCACGCATGCTTTATGGTTTGGGCTAGCCATGCACCGGCATTAGCTAGTTCGCCCATGCATCTACGATCGAGCTTCAAGCTCGTGTGTTTGGCTCTTTGCTGGCAAATGCTACTGCTCTTCTCGCCATGCACGCCTAGCTAGGCGATCGGTGGCTCACGTCTGGCCGCTGGACATCGAGCTAGTAGGACGAGTGACGCACCGCCGCGGGTTGCCGGTAAGGACGATGGGCCACCGCGTCAACTCCTCTGTACCTGTAATCATGTACGCTGAGATATAACTGTATGCCGAGCTCTACGGCGATGAAGCACATAAGCCTGATCGAGTGCCCGACTAGGCATGCCTTGTCATTCCAACGGCCCGGCGTGATGAGAAGAGTGTCCGCGGCAGGTGATATGGGCATGTTGCCTCATCTTCCTTTATCCCAGCCTCCGGCCTCCGGCGAGCGACACACGTCATCATCACTTCACCATCATACTGCTAGAAAACCACCATGACGATGATGGCTGCAACCACGGGCATGGCGCGCGAGGTTGTGCAGGCGAGTGGCGAGCATGGTTTTCAAATTCAGTGAGATTTCATCGAAATTCACTAAATTTCAATGATTTCAGTAGATACTGAAATAATTACCTTTCGGTCAAAATATTTCAGTTCTTTCAGTACTACACAAGAATCCAAAAAATATTTAAAATATTTTTCAATATTTAAATGAATTTTAAGAGAAAATTTCGGTCATTTGGCCGAAACGAAAACCGAAATGACTGAAATTCACTGAATTTCAGTGATTTCAGTAGGGGCCGAAATTTTGCTGAAACTGAAATTTGAAACCATGGTGGCGAGACAGCGCCGGTCGCCTGATCGCCTGGCGTCGTCTTGGCCTAGCGTCGATGTCCAAATTTAGGCTAGACACATGAACTCCAATGTGACGACAGGAAGAGCATCGCACACGCCAGCAACAACCCGCAACGTAGCATGATGGCGTGTGAGAGAGAGATCTCATCCACCACATCTGTGTGTGTGAGGTGGCGGGGTTGTGATGTCTTCTGCGTGCGTATGTGTTGTGTTGCTTTCGAGATGCAATATGTGAATTCTTGTTTGTCCTCCAGACCTCGGCAGCCTGCGTGCTTCCCTGTTCGTCCTCCTCACGGCTGCGTGCGTCCGAATACGACCAGGGGGTGGAGAGCGGCTGCGTGCGTCCGGATACCATCAAGGGAAGGAGAGCGAGAGTCACAGACGTACGGATGTCTCTAATCCGATCCAAACTCAGCCAAAAGCCGCGGGCGACGTAAAAAACTCATATCAAGATGGAATGGGGGAGTTGGGACCTACCAACGTATGGACCTACCAACGTAAGGTATGCCGGTTGGATTACGAACCGGGACTAGAGGGGGTGACTAGTCCTGGTTCAAAGGCTACGAGGCCACAACAGACTAGTCCCGCTTCGTAATACCGACCGGAACTAGAGGGGTCTGGCCCGGCAAGGCCACGTGCGAGACACCTCTAGTCCCGGTCCGTATTACGAACCGGGACTAGAGGTCCTCTGCTCTATATATGTCGCCCCTGCTCACCCCTCTCTCTCTGTTTTTTTTCAAGCATATAAGAGGTGAGAGGTGTGTGTTGATACGTCTCCAATGTATCTATAATTTTTGATGTTCCATGCTAATATTATATCCAATGCCACATGTTTTATATGCACTTTCTATCATATTATGACATTTATTGGACTAACCTATTAACAAGATTTCACAGTGCCAGTTTCTGTTTATTATGTCTGTGCATTGCAGAAAAGGTCAAAAATGAAAGTGCTCAGAAAAATCTGAAAAAATTACAGAAATTCTAAAATGCCAGAAGACTCCGGGAGCCAGAAGGACAAGTCTGGGGAGGCCCACAGCCTCCACACCATGCCTCGGGGCGTTTGGGCCTTGGCCGCCCCCAGGGGTGGTGTCGCCACCTCGTGCACCGTCTCGCGACGCCCTTTGGACTATATATTGCCCCAGACCTAAAACTCACGGAAGAATCGACGATTTCTCCAGAAAAGCTCCGTAGCTCCGCCGCCACCAAAAACCCTAATTCGGGGGACAGAAGTCTCTGTTTCGGCACCTTGCCGGGACGGGGAATTGCCCCCGGAGCCATCTCCATCGACGCCACCGCCATCTTCATCGCCGTGCTGCCTCCCATGATGAGGAGGGAGTAGTTCTTCATCGGGCTGAGGGCTCTACCGGTAGCTATGTGGTTTATCTCTCTCTCCCATGGTGTGATCTTTATGTGATCATGAGCTTTGTAATCTAGTTGAATCCATAGATGTTACTCTTCATTATCTTATATGCTACTCAAGTGGTTTTATTAATGTAATCTCCGGAGTCACCTTTGTCCCACGGTGCGAAGTTGACAGTGTGCGCCCGTGTGTGGCTCTTAGGCTAAAGATAACAGGAATACTTATCATGAGTTATTATTTGCGTTGGATGTCTCTATGAAATTGCGGTGTTTGTCTAGTACTATTTAGGGCGCTCAAGTTGACAGTGTGGGGTTCCCTAGATGTGGAATGCGACTTTAAGGTGTGCTTTTATAGCCCTACGCAGTGGATTGGTGTTCGTTATCCAACGAGAGAATAACTCAGAGTAGCATAGTGAAGAGGAAATATCTATGTATTCAATTATATTATTATTGTTGAGAGTGTCCACTAGTGAAAGTATGATCCCTAGGCCTTGTTTCTAAGCATTGAAACACCGTTTACAACCAGTTCTGCTACATGTTTGCTTGCTGCCATTTTTATTTCAGATTGCAATTACCACTTATAATCATCCATATTACTTGTATTTCAATATCTCTTCGCCGAACTAGTGCACCTATACACCTGACAAGTGTATTGGGTGTGTTGGGGACACAAGAGACTTCTTGTATCTTAATTGCAGGGTTGCTTGAGAGGGATATCTTTGACCTCTACCTCCCTGAGTTCGATAAACCTTGGGTGATTCACTTAAGGGAAACTTGCTGCTGTTCTACAAACCTCTGCACTTGGAGGCCCAACACTGTCTACAAGAATAGAAGCGTGCGTAGACATCAAGCTATTTTCTGGCGCCGTTGCCGGGGAGGTAAGGTAAAAGGTACTCACATCCTCCAGCTACTTAGCTATTTTCTAGCACTGTTGCTGACGTGTGAGTGCTCGAAGGTATTTCCTTTAGATTCTGCAATTATATCTTTTTGTTTCTTGTTTTTATTTTACTAGTTAGGCTTAATGGAAAACAACAAAAAAATTAGAGAGCTCTATGAAATTTATCTTGAGTTAGGACATGATGCTTTTGAAGAGAAAATTAAAAAACCTATGGAAATTTGTTTGCATATAGTGGTAGCAATTTATTACATGAATTCTTTGAACACCATTATTGCTAATGCTATGGAAAAGTCTAAGCTTGGGGAAGCTGGTTTTGAAAATGATATTTTCAGTCCCCCAAGTTTTGAGGAGAAAATTTTCTTTGATGATACTTTGCCTCCAATTTATGATGATTATAATGATAGTGGTATTTTGGTGCCACCTACTATGGAGGATAAAGTTTATTATGATTATACTATGCCTGCAATTTATGATGATTACAATGATGGTTGTGATAGTTTTACTCCCACTATTACTAATAAATTGATTATGCTTATGTGGAGAGTAATGATATTTTATGCATGTGGATCATGATAAGAATGCTTTATGTGATAGCTATATTGTTGAGTTTGTTCATGATGCCACTGAAAATTATTTTGAGAGAGGAAAATATGGTTGTAGAAATTTCATGTTACTAAATTCTCTCTTTATGATGAAGGTTTTGAGCTTTCTCTTGATTTGCTTTTATTTGATGGTACTTTAAACCTACTGGTCCTTATGAGAGAGGGAGACATGGTTTCACATATCTCAATAATATTAAGTCTCTCTCTTTATGTTGAAATTTTTGAAGTTGCACTTGTTTTGCCTTCCTGTGCATTGGCTTCATGCTTATATTTTTTTCTTACAAGATTCCTTTGCATAGGAAGTGGGTTAGACTTAAATGTGTTTGATATTTGCTTTTATGCTCTTTATATTCAACTCTTATACATATGAGAGCATCATCAAAATTATCATGCCTAGCTAAAAGGCTTTAAAGAAAAGCGCTTATGGGAGACAACCCATTTTTTATTTCTGCAATTTTTTTTATTTGAGTCAAGGAGTTGTTTACTTCTGTAGCAACTCCTTTGTATCTTTATTTTTCGCATTGTTGTGCCAAGAGTAGCCTCTAATGTTAAGATGATGCTAATTTTGATTGCTGCGCAGAAACAGATTTTGCTGTTCACTGTACGAAATTCCTAAAATCACCAGATTGTTAATTAAATCTGAAAAATTTGTGCGTAATCTTTATGAATGTCTGAATCTTTCATTAGTTCAAAGTTTTTCGATCTGAGCGTGTAAGTGCCTCGAAAAAATTCGTCTTTGCGGACTGTTCTGTTTTAGACAGATTATGCCTTTTTATTTTGCATTCTCTCTTTTACTAGTGTTGAGTGAAATTCTTTTTTGGGTGGAAGAGCTTCACATAACATCAGTGGCAGTAGCTAATGTTTAAAGTAACAAGTCATATTGCGTCTTTATAGAACATGTGAATTTTTGATTATGCACTAACCCTCTAATGAGATTTGCTTTGAGTTTGGTGTGACGGAAGTTTTCAAGGGTCAAGAGAGAAGGATGATATAATAGGATCAAGAAGAGTGAAGAGCTTAAGCTTGGGGAGGCTCCCATGGATCTCCCCAGCATATTTCAAGAAGACTCAAGCGTCTAAGCTTGGGGATGCCCAAGGCATCCCCTTCTTCATCGGCAAAATTATCAGGTCATCTCTAGTGAAACTATATTTTAATTCTTTCACATCATATGTGCTTTTCTTGGAGCGTCTGTGTGCTTTTATTTTCAGTATTGTACTTTTATTTTCAATAAAGCTTGACTGGACCCTAGCATTCTTGATTGGGAGAGAGACACGCTCCGCTTTTTCATGAGAATACTCCTATTCTTCACTTATATTTGTTGAGTATTCATATCTAGCGCTGTTCAGCTTTTAGCTCTTGTTTTCATGTATCTCTTGTCAGAGCTATTAGCTTTCTTTTAGAAAGTACTCTCTTGCTTCACTTATATTGTTTGGAGAGTTGTTAAATAAATTGATTGGTGTTTGGTTGGTTCAGAAAATGTTGCATGTGGTAATTGGTATAAGGAAAAACTTGCTTAATCTTGTAGATCACTAATTTGGATAACTTGATGCTTGTCAATTGTTTTGAGTTAACAAGTAGATCATGATTAAATTTGTGCATCACATGAGTTAAGCCTATTAGTGAAGAACTACCGTAAAGCTTGTTGAAAATTTGGTTTGCATCGGTGGTATCTCTAAGGTCTAGATATTTTCTAATAAAGGGTTTGGTTAACAAGGAAGACGGTATGAAGTCTTATAACGTTTGCAATATGTTTGTCATATAAAACTTGGTGTACGGGTTGATATTCTTGTTTGCTTACATAAACCTTGCTAGCCTAAACTCTGTACTGAGAGGGAATGCTTCTCGTGCATCCAAATCCTTGAGCCAAAATCCATGCCATTTGTGTCCACCATAACTACCTATATGTGGTATTTCCTTGCCACTCCAAGTAAATTTTTCATGTGCTACCTTTAAATTATTCAAAATGTTATTATTCCCTTTTGTGTCAATGTTTACTAGCTCATGAGGAATTAGTGTGGTTATTCTTTATTCTATTTGTCAAATGGACTTTTACACCTGGACTAGTGGCATATACATCCGCTTATCAATAACTTGCAAAAAGAGCTGGCAACGGGGTGCCCAGTCCCAATTAATTACAACTTTAACCATTAATTCTCTTCACACTTTTGCCCTGATTCATCAGTAAGCAATGACAAACAGTGAAATACCTGCGTGTGTAAACCAAAGAGAAAGAGGGATGATCTGCCTTGCTGGTAGAAATAACGTCCTTCATGGGAGCCGCTCTTAAAAGTCCGTTTGACAGGTAGAATACTGTTCTCACCCGCTACCATTCGTTGACAATTAACAAACACCTCTCAAAAATAGATACTCCTCCATGGTATGTGATTGATGGAAGGCACCCGAGGATTCGGTTAGCCATGGCTTGTGTTAGCAAGGTTGGGAGGAGTGTCAAATATTTTATGCAATCTCTATATGCTTTCAAAAACCTAAAAGCTCTAGCACATGACTTAATCCCTGCTTCCCTCTGCGAAGGGCCTTTCTTTTACTTTTATGTTGAGTCAGTTTTCCTATTCTTTCTGTCTTCCACAAGCAAACACTAGTGTCAACTTTGTTACAACATGTTATATGCCACGTATTGGACTTGTTATACTACTTTGTGTTGACGATATCCATGAGATAAATATGTTGAAAGTTGAAGCAAATGCTGAAACTTAATTCTTCCTTTGTGTTGATTAAATACCTTTTATTAGAAACTATTGCTTTATGAGTTAACTCTTATGCAAAACTGTTTGATGCTTGTCTCGAAAGTACTATTCATGAAAACGTTTAGCTTGTGTGATTCATTGTTTACTCATTATCTATTTGGTAGCAAATTATAGACCATTGACTTGGATCACTTCATTCATTTACATGTGCCTTGCAATATTATATGATCAAGATTATGATGGTAGCATGTCACCTCAAAATTATTTTGTTTTTATCGTTTACCTACTCGAGGACGAGCAGGAACTAAGCTTGGGGATGCTGATACGTCTCCAATGTATCTATAATTTTTGATGTTCCATGCATATTATATCAATGCCACATGTTTTATATGCACTTTATATCATATTATGACATTTATTGGACTAACCTATTAACAAGATGCCACAGTGCCAGTTTCTGTTTATTATGTCTGTGCATTGCAGAAAAGGTCCAAAAATGAAAGTGCTCAGAAAAATCTGAAAAATTACAGAAATTCTAAAACGCCAGAAGACTCGGGAGCCAGAAGGACAAGTCTGGGGAGGCCCACAGCCTCCACACCATTCCTGGGGCGTTTGGGCCTTGGCCGCCCCCAGGGGTGGTGTCGCCACCTCGTGCACCGTCTCGCGACACCTTTGGACTATATATTGCCCCTGACCTAAAACTCACGGAAGAATCGACGGTTTCTCCAGAAAAGTTCCGTAGCTCCGCCGCCACCAAAAACCCTAATTCGGGGGACAGAAGTCTCTGTTTCGGCACCTTGCCGGGACGGGGAATTGCCCCCGGAGCCATCTCCATCGACGCCACCGCCATCTTCATCGCCGTTGCTGCCTCCCATGATGAGGAGGGAGTAGTTCTTCATCGGGGCTGAGGGCTCTACCGGTAGCTATGTGGTTTATCTCTCTCTCCCATGGTGTGATCTTTATGTGATCATGAGCTTTGTAATCTAGTTGAATCCATAGATGTTACTCTTCATTATCTTATATGCTACTTGAGTGGTTTTATTAATGTAATCTCCGGAGTCACCTTTGTCCCACGGTGCGAAGTTGACAGTGTGCGCGCCGTGTGTGGCTCTTAGGCTAAAGATTACAGGAATACTTATCATGAGTTATTATTTGCGTTGGATGTCTCTATGAAATTGCGGTGTTTGTCTAGTACTATTTAGGGCGCTCAAGTTGACAGTGTGGGGTTCCCTAGATGTGGAATGCGACTTTAAGGTGTGCTTTTATAGCCCTACGCGGTGGATTGGTGTTCGTTATCCAACGAGAGAATAACTCAGAGTAGCATAGTGAAGAGGAAATATCTATGTATTCAATTATATTATTATTGTTGAGAGTGTCCACTAGTGAAAGTATGATCCCTAGGCCTTGTTTCTAAGCATTGAAACACCGTTTACAACCAGTTCTGCTACATGTTTGCTTGCTGCCATTTTTATTTCAGATTGCAATTACCACTTATAATCATCCATATTACTTGTATTTTATCTCTTCGCCGAACTAGTGCACCTATACACCTGACAAGTGTATTGGGTGTGTTGGGGACACAAGAGACTTCTTGTATCTTAATTGCAGGGTTGCTTGAGAGGGATATCTTTGACCTCTACCTCCCTGAGTTCGATAAACCTTGGGTGATTCACTTAAGGGAAACTTGCTGCTGTTCTACAAACCTCTGCACTTGGAGGCCCAACACTGTCTACAAGAATAGAAGCGTGCGTAGACATCAAGCTATTTTCTGGCGCCGTTGCCGGGGGGTAAGGTAAAAGGTACTCACATCCTCCAGCTACTTAGCTATTTTCTAGCACTGTTGCTGACGTGTGAGTGCTCGAAGGTATTTCCTTTAGATTCTGCAATTATATCTTTTTGTTTCTTGTTTTTATTTCTAGTTAGGCTTAATGGAAAACAACAAAAAAATTAGAGAGCTCTATGAAATTTATCTTGAGTTAGGACATGATGCTTTTGAAGAGAAAATTAAAAAACCTATGGAAATTTGTTTGCATAATAGTGGTAGCAATTTATTAGTATGAATTCTTTGAACACCATTATTGCTAATGCTATGGAAAAGTCTAAGCTTGGGGAAGCTGGTTTTGATGAATATGATTTTTAGTCCCCCAAGTTTTGAGGAGAAAATTTTCTTTGATGATACTTTGCCTCCAATTTATGATGATTATAATGATAGTGGTATTTTGGTGCCACCTACTATGGAGGATAAAGTTTATTATGATTATACTATGCCTGCAATTTATGATGATTACAATGATGGTTGTGATAGTTTTACTCCCACTATTACTAATAAATTGATTATGCTTATGTGGAGAGTAATGATATTTTATGCATGTGGATCATGATAAGAATGCTTTATGTGATAGCTATATTGTTAATTTTGTTCATGATGCCACTGAAAATTATTTGAGAGAGGAAAATATGGTTATAGAAATTTCATGTTACTAAATCTCTCTTTATGACGAAGGTTTTGAGCTTTCTCTTGATTTGCTTTTATTTGATGGTACTTTAAACCTACTGGTCATTATGAGAGAGGGAGACATGGCTTCATATATCTCAATAATATTAAGTCTCCTCTCTTTATGTTGAAATTTTTGAAGTTGCACTTGTTTTGCCTTCCTGTGCCATTGCTTCATGCTTATGATTTGTTTTCTTACAAGATTCCTTTGCATAGGAAGTGGGTTAGACTTAAATGTGTTTGATATTTGCTTTTATGCTCTTTATATTCAACTCTTATACATATGAGAGCATCATCAAAATTATCATGCCTAGCTAAAAGGCTTTAAAGAAAAGCGCTTATGGGAGACAACCCATTTTTTTATTTCTGCAATTTTTCTTTATTTGAGTCAAGGAGCTTGTTTACTTCTGTAGCAACTCCTTTGTATCTTTATTTTCTCGCATTGTTGTGCCAAGAGTAGCCTCTAATGTTAAGATGATGCTAAGTTTTGATTGCTGCGCAGAAACAGATTTTGCTGTTCACTGTACGAAATTCCTAAAATCACCAATTGTTAATAAATCTGAAAATTTGTGCGTAATCTTTAGAATGTCTGAATCTTTCATTAGTTCAAAGTTTTTCGATCTGAGCGTGTAAGTGCCTCGAAAAAATTCGTCTTTGCGGACTGTTCTGTTTTAGACAGATTATGCCTTTTTATTTTGCATTCTCTCTTTTACTAGTGTTGAGTGAAATTCTTTTTTGGGTGGAAGAGCTTCACATAACATCAGTGGCAGTAGCTAATGTTTAAAGTAACAAGTCATATTGCGTCTTTATAGAACATGTGAATTTTTGATTATGCACTAACCCTCTAATGAGATTTGCTTTGAGTTTGGTGTGACGGAAGTTTTCAAGGGTCAAGAGAGAAGGATGATATAATAGGATCAAGAAGAGTGAAGAGCTTAAGCTTGGGGAGGCTCCCATGGATCTCCCCAGCATATTTCAAGAAGACTCAAGCGTCTAAGCTTGGGGATGCCCGGCATCCCCTTCTTCATCGGCAAAATTATCAGGTCATCTCTAGTGAAACTATATTTTAATTCTTTCACATCATATGTGCTTTTCTTGGAGCGTCTGTGTGCTTTTATTTTCAGTATTGTACTTTTATTTTCAATAAAGCTTGACTGGACCCTAGCATTCTTGATTGGGAGAGAGACACGCTCCGCTTTTTCATGAGAATACTCCTATTCTTCACTTATATTTGTTGAGTATTCATATCTAGCGCTGTTCAGCTTTTAGCTCTTGTTTTCATGTATCTCTTGTCAGAGCTATTAGCTTTCTTTTAGAAAGTACTCTCTTGCTTCACTTATATCTGTTTGGAGAGTTGTTAAATAAATTGATTGGTGTTTGGTTGGTTCAGAAAATGTTGCATGTGGTAATTGGTATAAGGAAAAACTTGCTTAATCTTGTAGATCACTAATTTGGATAACTTGATGCTTGTCAATTGTTTTGAGTTAACAAGTAGATCATGATTAAATTTGTGCATCATGAGTTAAGCCTATTAGTGAAGAACTACCGTAAAGCTTGTTGAAAATTTGGTTTGCATCGGTGGTATCTCTAAGGTCTAGATATTTTCTAATAAAGGGTTTGGTTAACAAGGAAGACGGTATGAAGTCTTATAACGTTTGCAATATGTTTGTCATATAAAACTTGGTGTACGGGTTGATATTCTTGTTTGCTTACATAAACCTTGCTAGCCTAAACTCTGTACTGAGAGGGAATGCTTCTCGTGCATCCAAATCCTTGAGCCAAAATCCATGCCATTTGTGTCCACCATAACTACCTATATGTGGTATTTCCTTGCCACTCCAAGTAAATTTTTCATGTGCTACCTTTAAATTATTCAAAATGTTATTATTCCCTTTTGTGTCAATGTTTACTAGCTCATGAGGAATTAGTGTGGTTATTCTTTATTCTATTTGTCAAATGGACTTTTACACCTGGACTAGTGGCATATACATCCGCTTATCCAATAACTTGCAAAAAGAGCTGGCAACGGGGTGCCCAGTCCCAATTAATTACAACTTTAACCAATTAATTCTCTTCACACTTTTGCCCTGATTCATCAGTAAGCAATGACAAACAGTGAAATACCTGCGTGTGTAAACCAAAGAGAAAGAGGGATGATCTGCCTTGCTGGTAGAAATAACGTCCTTCATGGGAGCCGCTCTTAAAAGTCCGTTTGACAGGTAGAATACTGTTCTCACCCGCTACCATTCGTTGACAATTAACAAACACCTCTCAAAAATAGATACTCCTCCATGGTATGTGATTGATGGAAGGCACCCGAGGATTCGGTTAGCCATGGCTTGTGTTAGCAAGGTTGGGAGGAGTGTCAAATATTTTATGCAATCTCTATATGATTTCAAAACCTAAAAGCTCTAGCACCCGAGGAGTCAGTTTTCCTATTCTTTCTGTCTTCCACAAGCAAACACTAGTGTCAACTTTGTTACAACACTTGTTATATGCCACGTATTGGACTTGTTATACTACTTTGTGTTGACGATATCCATGAGATAAATATGTTGAAAGTTGAAGCAAATGCTGAAACTTAATTCTTTCTTTGTGTTGATTAAATACCTTTTATTAGAAACTATTGCTTTATGAGTTAACTCTTATGCAAAACTTTTTGATGCTTGTCTTGAAAGTACTATTCATGAAAACGTTTAGCGTGTGTGATTCATGGTTTACTCATTATCTATTTGGTAGCAAATTATAGACCATTGACTTGGATCACTTCATTCATTTACATGTGCCTTGCAATATTATATGATCAAGATTATGATGGTACCATGTCACATCAAAAATTATTTTGTTTTTATCGTTTACCTACTCGAGGACGAGCAGGAACTAAGCTTGGGGATGTTGATACATCTCCAATGTATCTATAATTTTTGATGTTCCATGCTAATATTATATCCAATGCCACATGTTTTATATGCACTTTATATCATATTATGACATTTTATTGGACTAACCTGTTAACAAGATGCCACAGTGCCAGTTTCTGTTTATTATGTCTGTGCATTGCAGAAAAGGTCCAAAAATGAAAGTGCTTAGAAAAATCTGAAAAAATTACAGAAATTCTAAAACGCCAGAAGACTCCGGGAGCCAGAAGGACAAGTCTGGGGAGGCCCACAGTCTCCACACCATGGCTCGGCGCGTTTGGGCCTTGGCCGCCCCCAGGGGTGGTGTCGCCACCTCGTGCACCGTCTCGCGACGCCCTTTGGACTATATATTGCCCCTGACCTAAAACTCACGGAAGAATCGACGATTTCTCCAGAAAAGCTCCGTAGCTCCGCCGCCACCAAAAACCCTAATTCGGGGGACAGAAGTCTCTGTTTCTGCACCTTGCCGGGACGGGGAATTGCCCCCGGGGCCATCTCCATCGACGCCACCGCCATCTTCATCGCCGTCGCTGCCTCCCATGATGAGGAGGGAGTAGTTCTTCATCGGGGCTGAGTGCTCTACCGGTAGCTATGTGGTCTATCTCTCTCTCCCATGGTGTGATATTTATGTGATCATGAGCTTTGTAATCTAGTTGAATCCATAGATGTTACTCTCCATTATCTTATATGCTACTTGAGTGGTTTTATTAATGTAAACTCCGGAGTCACCTTTGTCCCACGGTGCGAAGTTGACAGTGTGCGCACCATGTGTGGCTCTTAGGCTAAAGATTACAGGAATACTTATCATGAATTATTATTTGCATTGGATGTCTCTATGAAATTGCGGTGTTTGTCTAGTACTATTTAGGGCGCTCAAGTTGACAGTATGGGGTTCCCTAGATGTGGAATGCGACTTTAAGGTGTGCTTTTATAGCCCTACGCGGTGGATTGGTGTTCGTTATCCAACGAGAGAATAACTCAGAGTAGCATAGTGAAGAGGAAATATCTATGTATTCAATTATATTATTATTGTTGAGAGTGTCTACTAGTGAAAGTATGATCCCTAGGCCTTATTTCCAAGCATTGAAACACCGTTTACAACCAGTTCTGCTACATGTTTGCTTGCTGCCATTTTTATTTCAGATTGCAATTACTACTTATAATCATCCATATTACTTGTATTTCACTATCTCTTCGCCGAACTAGTGCACCTATACACCTGACAAGTGTATTGGGTGTGTTGTGGACACAAGAGACTTCTTGTATCTTAATTGCAGGGTTGCTTGAGAGGGATATCTTTGACCTCTACCTCCCTGAGTTCGATAAACCTTGGGTGATTCACTTAAGGGAAACTTGCTGCTGTTCTACAAACCTCTGCACTTGGAGGCCCAACACTGTCTACAAGAATAGAAGCGTGCGAAGACATCATGTGTGCACAAGAGGTGTTCGATGAAATGACCGAGCTAGCCAGCTTCCTTCTCTGTTCTTCACCACCGAGCTCGAGTTTATCCCCGTTTTCTCCACGATTTGTCAAGATTTGGCGGCACCCCTTCTATTGAAGTGTTCCAAGAGGTTAGCAATTAAACCCTTTCATCTTTTATTGATAATTTTAGCATCGTGATTGCGTTTGATTTACTTATATAATGCAGATGAGCCATCCATGGATGTCCACTGACCGGCGCTCTAACGAGTATATTCAAGGCCTGCGTTCTTTTCTCAATGTGGCTGAGGCAAACACGCGGAATGATTTTATGTGTTGTCCATGCAAAGTCTGTCGGAATGAGAAGGATTACTCTTACTCAAGAACAATTCACATCCACCTGATAGAGCATGGTTTCATGTCCAGCTATAATTGTTGGACCAAGCACGGAGAAAGAGGGGTTATAATGGAATACGATGAAGAAGAAGAGGATAATGACAACTATCTTATGTTCAGTGAACACGGTGGTACTACAATGGGGGAAGACGAAGTCGAAGAAGAGCCCATTGTAGATGAGCCCAATGATGATTTTCGTCAGGCCATTCGTGATGCACAGATAAACTGCGGAAGTCAAAACGAGAGGTTGAAGTTGGAGCGCATGTTAGCTGATCACACAAAATTATTGTACCCAAATTGCGAAGATGGCCAGAAAAAGCTGGGTACCACACTGGAATTGCTACAATGAAAGACAGAAAATGGTACTTCTGACAAGCGATTTGAAAAGTTGCTGAAAATACTGAAGAAAATGCTTCCAAAGGATAATGAATTACCCTCTAGTGCGTATGAAGCAAAGAAGGTGGTCTGCCCTCTAGGATTAGAGGTGCAGAAGATACATGCATGCATCAATGACTGCATCCTCTACCGCGGTGAGCATGAGAATTTGAATGCATGCCCGGTATGTGGTGCATTGCGGTATAAGATCAGGCGAGATGACCCTGGTAATGTTGAGGGCGACGATCGCCCCAGGAAGAGGGTTCCTGCCAAGGTGATGTGGTATGCTCCTATAATACCACGGTTGAAACATTTGTTCCAAAACAAAGAGCATGCCAAGTTGTTGCGATGGCACTAAGAAGACCGTAAGAAAGACATGATGCTGAGACACCCCGCTGATGGGTCGCAGTGGAGAAATATCGACAGAGAGTTCTCGACATTTTCAGATGACGCAAGGAATTTAAGATTTGGTCTAAGTACAGATGGTTTTAATCCTTTCGGGGAGCAGAGCTCCAGTCATAGTATCTGGCCTGTGACTCTATGTATATATAACCTTCCTCCTTGGTTATGCATGAAGCGGAAGTTCATTGTGATGCCAGTGCTCATCCAAGGCCCGAAGCAACCCGGCAATGACATTGATGTGTACCTGAGGCCATTGGTTGAATAACTTTTAGAGTTGTAGCGTGAAGAAGGTGTACGTATGTGGGATGAGCACGAACAAAAGGAATTTGACCTACGACCGTTGTTGTTTGTAACCATCAATGATTGGCTTGCTCTTAGTAACATTTCAGGATAGTGAAACAAGGGATACAATGCATGCACGCACTGTTTAGGTGAGACTGAAAGTATATATTTAGGTAACAAGAATGTGTACCCGGGGCATCGTCGATTTCTTCCAACAAACCATGTCGTAAGAAAGAAAGGAAAGCATTTCAAAGGTGAGGCAGATCACCGGAAGAAGCCTGCCCTCCCTAAAGATGATGTTATATATGGCATGGTCAATGATTTAAAAGTAATCTTTGGAAAGGGTTCTGGCGGACAATCTGTTCCGAATGACGCTGACAAACACGTACCCATGTGGAAGAAGAAATCTATATTTTGGGAGCTACCCTATTGGAAAATCCTAGATGTTCGCTCTGCAATCGACGTGATGCACGTGACGAAAAATCTTTGTGTGAACCTGCTAAGCTTCTTGGGCGTGTAAGGGAAAACGAAAGATACACCGGATGCACGGCTGAACCAGCAATGTATGCACGAACGAGACGACCTGAATCCAGAGAAGTATGAAGGTCCTGCAAGCTACGCTCTTACCAGAGAAGAGAAGGAGATCTTTTTTGAAGTCCTGAGCGTCCCGTCCGGCTACTCGTCCAATATAAAGGGAATAATAAATATGGCAGAGAAAAAGTTCCAAAACCTAAAGTCTCATGACTGCCACGTGATTATGACACAATTACTTCCGGTTGCATTGAGGGGTCTTCTACCGGAAAATGTTCGAGTACCCATTGTGAAGCTATGTGCATTCCTCAATGCAATTTCTCAGAAGGTAATCAATCCAGAAACTCTACAAAGTTTACAGAAGGATGTGGTCCAATGTCTTGTCAGCTTCGAGTTTGTGTTTCCACCAACCTTTTTCAATATTATGACGCACCTCATAGTTCACCTAGTCGAAGAGATTAGGATTCTCGGTCCTGTATTTCTACACAACATGTTCCCCTTTGAGAGGTTCATGTGAGTCTTAAAGAAATATGTTAAAAACTGTGCTAGGCCAGAAGGAAGCATATCCAAGGGCTATGAAACAGAGGAGGTTATTGAGTTTTGTGTTGACTTTATTCCGGACCTTAAGCCGATCGGTGTTCCTCAATCGCGCCATGAGGGGAGACTGTGTGGAAAAGGCATGCTAGGAAAGAAATCAACAATATGTATGGACGGGCATTCTTTCACTCAAGCACACTACACAGTTCTACATAATTCCAGCTTGGTGGCTCCATATATCAAGGAACATAAGAATATTTTACGCTCGAAAAACCTGGAGCAACCTGAAGATTGGATTGATGGAGAACACGTGAAGACTTTCGGCGGTTGGTTGCAAACACGTCTCATTAGTGACACCACTGTTAGAGAACAACTATACTTGTAGGCCAAGCAACCATCTTCGACTATATTGACTTTTAAAGGGTACGAGATAAATGGGAATATATTTTACACGGCCGACCAAGATAAAAGGAGCACCAACCAAAACAGTGGTGTCCGCTTTGACGCAACAAACGACTATGGGCAAAAGGACACATATTATGGTTACATCGAGGAGATATGGGAACTTGACTATGGACCTTCTTTTAAGGTCCCTTTGTTTCGGTGCAAATGGGTCAACCTGGCAGCTGGCGGGGTAAAAGTAGACCCGTAGTACGGAATGACAACAGTGGATCTCAAGAATCTTGGGTACCACACCAAACCATTCGTCCTAGCCAATGATGTGGCTCAGGTTTTCTATGTGAAGGACATGTGTACCAAACCGAAAAAAGAAAAGATAAGCAAGCGAATACATCATACGATGAGCCAAAGCGCCACATAGTTCTTTCAGGGAAAAGAAACATCGTGGGAGTGGAGGACAAGACAGACACGTCAGAAGATTACAATAAGTTTCATAAATTCCGCCCTTCACAGTAAAAACTGACCCAAGCATCATGTTAAATGATGAAGATTGTCCATGGTTACGGCGCAATCAGAAGAAAGGGACGCAAATGAAGAAGAAGTTTATACCACGACACTAGAGATGGATGTTGGTGGTCATGTGTAATAATGTATGAAACCTTTTATTTAACTGTGTTCTGAAAACTGTGAAGGAAACTCTAAACACTGATTTTTGGTTCTGGCTAAATACTCCAACGGCTTACAAGCGCTCGAGAAAGTTGGAACAAAACACACGGTTTCCCCTGCATACACCCCAACGGTGGCTCCTGACTGCCCGCATATCAAATGCACCGTTGGACATATGCAGGGAATCCGAATGCTTTGTATACGGTCGATGAACTGAAGGATTTGTAGATATAACATAATACACGGTTTCCCCTGCATACAGCCCGACGGTGGCTCGTGAGTGTCCACATATCAAATGCACCGTCGGATGTATGCAGGGAATCTGAATGCTCTGTATACCAAATGAACTACAATGAGTACACACTGAGTGCCGAACATGTCTTAGAGGTGGGCTATATATAGGGTCGTGTGGCTCACGAAGTGGTCGTGATAGTACAGATCCAACAGCTCACAAGCCCTCAAAACAAACACACCCCTGATCCAACGGCTCACAAGAGTTTGAAAGAAATACACAATCCGTGTGCTTCTTTAGTCTCGGCTGGTAACACCAACCGGGACTAAAGGCGGGCTTTGCGGTCACGACTCATGTCAGTCACACGTGTCCTCCCCCAGCGCTGCCCTAGCCACGTGTCCTCGCCCTGGTCACGTGTCCTCCCCCAGCGCTACCCTGGAGGTCTATATGTATTTTCGCCGACGGGGTAAACCCTAATCCACCATTCCTAGCCACGAATGCATCGTCTCCACGAGATGGATCCGCCACGCCCGCCGCAGCGCCTTCTGGACGAGGTCGAGCGTGCTCGGCAGAGCGCGCTTGGGCGCTACCGCGGGAGCCTATCCCGCCGTATACCCACGAGCCCGGTGTGGAGAGGATTGCCCAGCTACCGGCCTCCTGCTCCGGTGCCGGATCCGGTGCGGAGGGCCTACGAGCGCGCGTGGTCCGACATCCCCGACCCCGACGAGGATGCGTACGCCGCAGAGGATGCGTACGCCGACGAGCCCCTCTCCGACGAAACCCTAGACCCGCTAGAGAAAAGCCGGACAATTAAATCAATTGATATAAATGAAATGAATATACAAAAAAAAATCAATAGATATGATTTTCATAAATATTGAAACAATTAAATCAAATATAAAAGAAAAAGAAACTAGAGCAAAAATTAAAACACTTTTCATGTTGAAAGTATTGTCAGATTCAAAAATATGCAAACAATATTAGTTAATGCATTTTTAATTGAAAATGGCAAAATGGTTAATAGTTTGAATAGTTTGAATAATTATTTTAGAAAACATAAAATGGTTTTGGATTAGTTATTCAAATTCAAACACTTTTCATGTTGAAATTTTTGTCAGATTCAAAAGTATGCATAAGTTATTCGAATTCATATTCAAACATTTTTCAAATTCAATTTCAAACACTTGTCACTGAAAATTTGGCGCAAAAAAAACACCTCTAGTACCGGTTCGTGGCTCCACCCGGTACTAGAGGTGTATTTGCGCGCGACGGTTGGTGCACAGCGAAAACACCCTCTAGTACCGGTTCGTGGCTCCACCCGGTACTAGAGGTCCCTGGGTATAAATACCCAGGCCTCCTCCCCGGTTCGAGCCACGAACCGGGACAGAGGAGAAGGAGGCCGCCGCCGACGAAATCGACGCCGTCAGGCTGCCGAAATCGCCGCCCGACGCCGCCGCGCTCCGACACCGCGCCCGCTGCTCTCCTCCGCTCGAGCCCGCAGCGCCCGCGCACCGCTCTCCTCCGCCCTCCGCTGCCGCTCTCCTTCGCCCGAGCCGCGCCCTCGACGGATTCCTCCGCGCCGGTGCCGCCCGACGCCGCCGCGCTCATCCGCCGCCGGTGAGCCCGAACCCTAGGTGAGCCACCGGCCGGTGGTGAATTTTTTTTCTTTAGTTTAGGTAGTTTTTTTTGTGTAGTTTAGGTAGTTTTTTGTGTACTTTTTTTGTGTAGTTTAGATATATTTGTGATTTTTTTTTTGGGTAGTTTTTTGTGTAGTTTAGGTAGTTTATAAGTTTTTTTTGTAGTTTAGGTAATTTAGGTGTTAGTAAAATATTTAGTGCTAGCAAAAATTTAGTTGTTAGTGTTAATTTTAGGTTAGTTGTTAATTTTTTTTGTCTTAGATCTTCTAGTTGTTATTGTTAATTAGTTGCTTCTAATTCTAGGTTAGTTGTTAGTGCTAATTTTTTTGTTTTATAAAAATTGTGTTTTTAGTTTATTGTTCTCGGCGACGATGTCCTTGTTGGACCAGAGGGGCAATGTCCAGGACTGGGCTCCGCCGGGCTGGCACTGGGAGGTGCTACCTTCCGGGACGCGTAGCTTGGTGAGGAATCCGGGTGACGTCGTCGACCCGGATCTTCTTTGGTGGCAGTGCGTGGGCCACGCTTGGTGCAGAGGGAACCGGCCCCGAGGAGGTGGTACGTCGCCGTATCAGGGAGGAGGACGAGCACGTCCGTCGGTACATGTATTTGTCGGATAGGCATTATGACAGTAGGTGGTCGTTTCTTAAGAGGGTTCCTCCTCACGTGAGCTATGCCCCTGTGAGGGTTCCTTTTCTTTGGATGCGCAGCGCCCGCGGCTCAGCATCCCGCGGCTCAGGACCCGGTCGAAATTAGTTTGAGAGGTTCATGCAAGGGAGAGGAGATGTATTAGTGATATTATTCATGATGCATTAGGGTTAAATAAAAATGGACGAGTTTGGTTCATGGGAGATGTATTAGTGATACTTTTGCATACTTGATCAATGCTGCTTTTGTAAAGTGAGGAAAAATAATGTTCCATACCTTTGAATTATTTTGCTAATGCTAACATTATTTTATCTTTCTTTTGTGTTAGTTAAGCAATGGATAAGTTCAACAGCAGAGACGGTGAAGAGGACATTTTCGCCATGATGCGGCAACCCGAGGGTGGAACAGAAGTCGGTGGAGCAGAAGACAAAAGAGCAGAAGATGGCTCACAATTTTTGAACGATTCCGGTCCGGGAATGGAGGTGGACCAAAGAGATGAAGCGCAAACGAGCGTCGAGTGTGATGACGACTCGCAAATTGGTGGACATCCGCAGTCTGGCGAGGTATATTAAGCCTCTGTTGATCAGATGCAATAATTGATTTGTATATGTATGTATATTAACAAATGTTTCTTATTTTTAGACCTCCGCATCGACCCAATCTGGAGGAAGTAAATGAGGCCATGCCAAAGGGATCGCTGAAGATGCGCATCTCCGAATTGTGGTGGTCTCTCCCGAGGGCAAACCGTTGGAGCACAAGGCGAACGCAAGTAAGTTTGTGCATCAATGCGGAGTTATTGTTAGGGACACTGTCCCGGTCAGCGTTCAGGAATGGAATAAGCCAGCAAAGGTAGAGGGAGTTAGTTATGTCAACGACAGATTGAAAGATGTGCTTTGGGACAAGCTCATTGCACATTTCACCCTACCGGTCTTGGATTCTCCGGAAAGACAACCGCCATGACGAACAAAGTCAAACATTTCGCTCTTAAGAAGATGGCTGAACAATTCAATAATTACAAGAATGGATTATACCGTGAGTACGTCAAAAAAAATAAAGCTCCAGATTTCAGTGGCACACTAGAGAGGCAGCGGGGTCACTGGAAATCATTTCTGGAGTACAAGGATTCGGAACTAGCTAAGAAAAGGTCAGAAAAGAATAAGATAAATGCAGCGAAAAAGAAATATCACCATAAGACGGGGCAGGTGGCTACATAAGTGACGAGCCTAAGTGGGATGCAGCTGAGGCCGCCATGCGCGAAAAAGGGATCACTCCAGCTACAGAGCACTTTCCCCATAGGGCAAGAAACTGGGTACTTGGGCATGGGGCGAAGTATGACACGGAAACAGGGGAGTTAATAATTGATGAAAAGAAAGAAATTTCTAAACCCCAGAAATCAATTGTTGAAGCAATCAAAGAGGTTCGAGAGGGAAAGTTTATTCCCGACAGAGAGCACGACGAGCTGACAAAGGCCCTCGGGAATCTTGAAAAAGGAGGACAAACACGAGGCTTAGGAGCTGACACGCCATGGCATATTGGGTTTCCCGAGGACCGTGAAACTTATAGAAGCCGACTGAGAGCAAAGAAGAGGAAGGAGATGGAGGACTCAGATCGGTTGAGCAACCTAGAAAGAATCGTACAGCAACAGCAGAAGCAAGTAG
This sequence comes from Poa pratensis, assembly GCA_947311845.1. Classification (NCBI taxonomy): domain Eukaryota; kingdom Viridiplantae; phylum Streptophyta; class Magnoliopsida; order Poales; family Poaceae; genus Poa; species Poa pratensis. The sequence goes on from CAMZMU010000015.1 coordinate 5,923,558, forward strand.
ATCAAATGTGCGAGCAAGGGGGAACTCATCAGCTGCAGCAAGAGAGTCAAGGCGGCCCATCTCAGCAGAGAAGCAGCGTGGCTTCCACGGAGCTCGGTGCTGATGAGGCACCGACGTTTACCTACCCCGTGGATTATATCACGGAGAAGACAAGTTGTGAGCTACATGTGCAAGTGAGGAACTTATCCCTGAAGGCGGCGGACAGCTATGCTTTAACTTGTGAATCTACAGCACTGTGGTCTGGCAATGAGATTCCAGATGGCTATGCTCGTGTCGGCGTGGATCGTATTGAACAGGATATGAATCACTGGAGCTTGACATCCCTGGAGCTGATGATGAGAGGACACTGGGAGACGTCGGGGGTGGTATCATTGTATGGCGCAAGAAATACATCGTTTTTCCAGGCTCGGTGCCAAGGCCACCATCGTCTCCTCCGAGTTGGCGTGGATCACCTCCAAGTCCACATGATGACGAGAGGGACGACCACCACAACACGAGTCCATCTCGATCTCCGCCGCCGCATTAGCCTACTCCGTCACCGCATCAGCCGACTCCGCCGCCTCCGCCCACTAAGGCTCAGGGCCAAAAAAGGAATCACGCCGTTTCGTCGATGGGTTTCCGACGCGGACCCCGACAGGAGCCCCTCCCAAAAGTACCGAAGGTTCCTCCCCGAGAGCTTACGACTGGACTGTAGAGGAAAACGCCGCGATCATGGCTGCCGACATGAAAAAACAGATTGCACCGAAAAAGCCCGAGCCAAAGCCAGTATATATGGCAGAGGAAAAAAGTGGGCCAAGAACTTTCTTGAGCATCCATCGCAAATTGAGATAAATAGGCCAGATGACTATTTACGCTACATGAGGATAGCTAGATCCCACACGACGACAAGTACTAGTGCCAGCGGGAAAAGAGACGTTGCCCAGCTCGGAGAACAGGCAAAACAGTCGATCTCCCTGCTCAAGGTACCCACTGGTCAGGTCTCCGCGGCGAACATTGATTTATCCTACGTGGCGCAATTTGCTGCAGAAGCTGGTATTACACTTTCTCAACTGGAAAGCGGTGATATCCTCAATAATTTGGATGTAGTATGGAAATGGGAACACGGAAAGCCTCTGCTGCCACCTGAACAGATCGAGCTTCTACCAACACGAATGCGAATGCTGCATGACTGGTACTTGGAAGCCACAAATGATCCAAAGCTCGAAGTTCTCCCTGTGAAAGTTACAGAAGAACATTACATAGGTCAAGACCAGGTGCAAATTTATTTTGAAAAACTCTATATGTTATACAAGCTTGACGCCCTCGACTTGAGTCTCGTCAGTACCTATTGTCTGTAAGTGATTCAATTCATTTATTTCTAAAGTAAAGTCTCTAGCTCAGCTCGGTCATTACCTGTAGTAATTATGCTCACTACGCTATTATGCAGAATGAAGAGTGATGAATGTGACACAAAACAAATCTTTGACATTGGGTTCATTGACCCAGTACGAGTTAATGAAAGATTGCTAGGGCAATACTCCAAGGAAACGGAGGCCAACTTGCTAAGGTTCATACAGAGGTAACATTACAAAAAGAAGATACTGTTTCCTTACCACTCCGAGTAAGAGTGTTACTGTCTTGTACACATTAATTTTTGCTCACTCGATGTTAAGTGTAACTGATGAGTTACTGATGTATATAAACATGCGCAGATTCCATTACATTCTGCTATTCATTGAAGTTGACGCTGGAACAGTTGAAATCTACGACTCAAAGAAGTATCCCGAAGAGAAGTCCCAAGGCATTAAAGATGTGCTCCAAAGGTAATTTCAATCATTATCGCACTATTTCGGTCTCTTTTGTTCATTTCCTGAGATATCAAGTAACTAATAACTCATTTATTCATTTTTTTTGCTGGGCAGGATTTGGAAAGCTTTCAAAAAGAGGACAACTGGTGCATTTGCAGAGGAACTTACTTTTCATCATGATGAGGTAAGTAGTATGAGCTAGCTAGGTTCGCGCATATCTTTAATTCTAATTTCAATACCATTATACCATGCTTGATTATTATTTGATTGAATTCTATTCTCGTAAAGAACTGCGATACGCAGCCACCGGGGACCAATTTGTGTGATACTTCGTTTGCGAGTGGATTCGCCAGGAGGTCGGCGAGCGGAACCGAGCGATATCTGCAGAAGTACGTGAACAAATATATTCATAATTCTATTTTATTACCATCAATTGTGTTGAGTGTCATTCATAATTTTTGTTATGATAATTGATATTCATATTGATCTCCTTCTTTTATAGTTGTGGGCTCACCGGAGGAACATGCAACTAAAGGAGCGCTTTCAAGCAATTCAAGAGGAAATTGCGGGATTTTTGCTGGAGCATGTCATAAACCCAAAGGGAAAATACAATGGCACGTACTACTTACATTGAGTCCCTGTTATGATCTCCATGTAATCAAATAGACGGGCTCTAGTCCTGATGTTATGAGATCTCGATGTAATCGAATAGACGGGCTCTAGTCCCGGTTGTGATCACCATGTAATAAAGTATATTTTTATTAGATAGATATTTATTTTATGAACATTTTAATAGGCTATATGTATTTTACTGATTTTTAATTAATTAACCATATATTTTGCAAGATTGATCATAGTTTTAAATATACAATAAGGCTGCCACGTGTGGTGCTCTTTTGTCCAGGTCGTATTACGAACCGGGACAAAAGGTCCTCGACCACGCACGCAGGCAGCGGCGACGTGGGTACCCTTTTGTTCCGGTTCGTAACTGACCCGGGACTAGGGGGGGGGGGGGGGCGCTAGTCCCGATTTGGGGGTCCCGGGTGCCAAGCCGGTATTAGAGGGTCTTACCACCCGGAACTAGAGCTCTTGTTTCTACCAGTGCAAACTGCCCTTTAATAGTAAAGATATATGTGAGTGCATTGGATATCCATTTTTTTTTGAAACGTGATGGATCGAAATTGTGTACTCCCTCCATCCAAAAATAAGTGTCTCAAGTTTATCCAAAAATGGATGTATCTAGACATTTTTCATGTATCATGTCTAGATACATCCATTTTTGAGCAAACTTGAGACTCTTATTTTTGAACCCAGGGAGTACGTAATTAGTTGTGTCAGGTGTGTCATATTAGATTAGATCAGATGGTGCGATCGGATAGGAGCCCCATGTTCACATGGACGTGGACTCTTTCCCTGATCGTTTTTTTGGAAACTATATACGAATCAGTTTTGACGTGTGCACGTTAACACGTGCGGTTACGTAACAATTTATTTAATCTGAACCATTAATTATAGATCTAACTATCAAAAATAATTAAGATAATGTGGATTAACATGGTGTCTCCATTAATACCTCCTATTCTGCTTTTAGTATACGTATAATAGATAGATAGATGCAAGGTTCGGTGTCCCGGCCTGTACATCTTGAACTGTGCTACATACACGGACAGCTCAATCTATTATATATTAAAGTAAATTATGGCCTAACCAGAAATTAGAGAATTACGCAAGAAATTACCACATTAATCAGAAACATCCGCCCATTTATTTAATAGGTGGAAAATATATAACCGTCGGATTTGACATAAGTCTTCGGCAAAAAAAAAAAAAAATTAGACCGAAGTAAAAATTACCCACCATTGCCATTAGTTAAGATGCAACGTACCGGTATGTCCTCACCGTTTTATTTTGTTTCCCAGGACATGGCCGCCGCATCCAGATCGAAAAGTCTTTGATGGCGAGCTGCTATAGCGTGTACCTCTCAAACCCTAGAGTAAATTGCCGAAAGAAAGAATATTTCTTCCAATCTGAACTCTTCTTCCCGAATCGCTGATTGCTCCGTTGCCGTCTTCAACCCTGGATCGTTCCTTTTTTTCCCGACATGGACGGTCGTTTTGGTTGCCGTCAACGACAGATCATAGTCTGGGACTGCAGCAGCTGATGCACCACCATGCGCAAGGGCATGCAGCATGTGGTATTCTCCAGGGTGGAACTCCAATCTATGTATCTAGGTACGTGTGTTGTCTTTCTCAACTTCCATCTAGCTCTTGGTGAAAATTTGTTCAGATCGGAAAGCAAATATTTGAGGAAATCTTGTGAAAATAAATTGCCCTTGAGGATGCTCTCCTCTCCCTCACGCGGATGAATCGTTGTCACAGAATCACTTAGGCGGGTTTTCAAGTCGCCGGGTTCTGGAACTCTACGACGTGAAGGAGGCCGTCGGCGATTGATTCACCTTGTCATACTCCTTTCTCTTTCCCGGTTTCTTGATTTTTTGGTCTGATGATTCAAGCGGATCTGATGCGTCGTTAGGAGATTTAATATTATATTTCGCAGAAAAAGAAGAAGATTTAATGTTATGGTGTTGCCGCTGGTGAAGGATTGATTGGTATTTGATGCAAAAGCTAATCAGATTAATTTTGAACTGCACGGGCGTTCTAAGCTAGCCTGGTTCAGCTAGCTTGCTAGGTACGTGAATACGTGATTGATCTGGTGCTACAAGAAAGTGCACGAGCAAGGCCAGGTCAGTAGGCCACGATCTTCGTTCGCCCTAATCCGGCACCGCCGGATTTCGGTGCTCTTATTCTCCCGTTTCCTGGTGATTCATCTTTGGTTGGCCTCTTTTGAATTGATTTTGATTCTTTCCGGTTTGCTCTTCTTGCAGGTGGATGGGATCAGGAGGCTGGAGAAGATGGGCCCAATGCCCCAACCACGTAAACGCCCATCTGATGGCCGGCCAACCGGCCGCAATGTTAGCGCTTGATCAATCGCTTACATGCCTGTTATATATGTCAGTACTATTTGCCGGGGTCATGGCGGAACGATTGGGAAACATCCACACAGAGTAGAGTTCATCATTTTAAGGAACGTGATTAGTGGATACATTCATACTGAAACGAGAACCAGGTGCATAGGACTATAGCTTTTCTGCAAAAGAAAATAAAGCACATCGCTCCTAGAAATTTATCATGATATAGTGCTTAGTGTACAGGCCGATGCATCATTTTGGCAACTATTTTCGGTAGCTAAAGGAGAAGATCAAAATGTACATGATTTTCCTATGTGCTGCAAGAGAATCAGCAATGAACATCTAATAGATACATTGATAAGAAAATATTTAGTAAGTCATTTACTCATCCTTAATGGTTTGCATATGTTATCTATTAGTTCTCAAGTACACATCAACGGTAATAACGGCTATACTTACTTTGAAATTTTTGGTAAATGATTATAGGTTAACAAATTAAAGGTATTATTCAACAGGTTTGGCATAATCACGCTGACATCAAAATTAAGAACATTAACCTGATGCTTTTACGTGGGTAATTTTGTTGAGAAAATTGAACTTCTTAATTAGTGTGACATACTAAAGTGCAGTTAATCGTCGAGATATTTACTAAGAAGGCCACTGCAAGTGCTTAGATTGCAACATCGAGTTCAGTGTTGGGGTGCATTGAACTATATCTTATGGTTACCAGTCACACTTTGTTTTAATGTCATAGTAATTGCTGGTGTTGAAACTGACTCTTCGTGCCCTTAAATACATATAATAAAAAATGGGATTTTTTTGTTTGCAAGGGATCATTTGGAACAAGTATAAACTTCATTGGGATCAGCTGTACTTTTTCAATAGTGCAATATGATTATTTGATTTGTAGGTTTCAAAAAATTATCAATAAAGTTGAAGTGAAGGTGTTGCCCACACACTTGATAATTGAATGGAAGGAACTGTGTGGAAATAAATATGGAGGGCAGGTATGTTTCGTTTATCTCTATTCAAATTAACTCTTGCCTTGTATTTTTACAACGTCTAAATCTGCCCATCCTACTTTCCAAGAGATGTAGCAAAGCCAAATGTTTGCCTGATATGGACTGTTTCTCTGAAAATAATCAAACTGTAGTTTGCAGTACTTTAAAATTCTTTGTTTGCAACTATCTAGACATGTGAGGTACATATATAAAGCGTTCGTGAGCCCATCTCGATCCCATGGAGTCACCAGGACACCATCCCATAGTACACGTACCCATCCTTTATATTGTCATCCAAAATTCTGTTAGATTGAACATGCGTATAATAGAGTTTGGGCGTTTCTAATGTTGGTTTCTGCTTGCTGTCACACTTCATGTCTTGCAGATATAGATTCCGTAGCAAAACAAGTTAATAGGGCTCTTCTGAAAAGGCATAGTGCTTCCCTACTGGCCTGCTTCTAGCACATTATGTTGCTTAGCTTCAGAAAATGGAATCCTCAATTTGTCGACTGAACACATGGTTGTGTTGTGAGGTCAATGATAAAGGATGGTGCTCCGAAAAGATGTATGCAAGAGGTTTATAGGAGACAATTTTTTATTTAGCATGAGGTTCTTCACACAACTTTGACAATTTAGTAGGATCCTCAAGTTACTTAATTTTCTAATGGTGGTTTAGTTCATCAATTGTAAATATTTCCTTAAGATAATTTATACAAGCTATGAATTGTGGTATAGAGATAAGATAAAACTGTGGTTGTGATGTGTGACGATAGGAAAAATAAGAGCTGCATATTTTTCTTATACAATAACCTTCCTATGCTAAAAGTGCAACTGTAATACTTATGCTACTGGTCCCAAATAAGGACCGTCATGCTTTGTCATTTGCGTTTTCTACTGTTAATTGTCGCAAAAATAAGGCTAAGAAAGAATGACTTGCAGTTTAGCATACACCATTTTGAAACAAAATAGGATCATAAGTCACAAAAGTGTAAGCATCCAAACAAATATGACGGTGTAATAGACAGAAAGCAATACATCGTGCATGGCTTTCTACATCAAAACGATCATTGTAAAGCAATAGCATGCAGGTGTTCTGGGGATGATACTACTTTGCTACTTTTATTTTAATATAAAAGACGTGTGCAGTATCACGATGCAGAGGCTGGGTTTCCCTTTTCAAAAAAAAAAACATGCATGTGTTCTTGGGATGTATGTCTTCCTCGGTCACTTGGTCATTTCGCTAGATTCTAATGGTTATAATTATAAACATATGAAAATATAAACATGTTAAACGTTCCCCGCACACATGGTGAATCTCTCACTATATTCTAATTTATAATTAAATTGTCATGTTGGGTATTTAATACAGTTTGAATATTTTGTATAATAATCGATTTGGACAAGCAAACATGGGATAATCTTTGGCGAGATGGAAAAGTATTGTACTATTTAGATAGACTTTTTTAATTATATGTACATACTCCCTACTGTCCCGTTTATAAGTCCTGCATGTTTATCTAGGTCGTTAATTTGACCTATATAAAATAAATCCCGTAACCCAAAAATTATATTATTGGAAAATATAACATATGAAGTTTTAATGATATATTTTTGGAATATATAATTTATATTAAGTTGGTCAAAGTGATGCCCGAGGTACACGTACAGGACTAATAAACCGAACCGGAGGGTGTACTACTTAATGAAAGGTGCTCGAGAATGATGTTGTATTAGAGAAAGGCGTTGATTATAGTTGCAGATACAAAATAAATACAACTAATCTATATAGCAAGAAGATGATATCACCTATGAAAAAATTATGGAAATGAAACTATATACGTATTATGTTAAAAAGGAATTTAAGGCAAAAGTACAAATGATCGTTAGAAAACATTGTTAGTTGCACATAATTTTTATGCCCACAAACATGGTTCTATATATTTAGTGAGAATCAATGGTAATTAATTGGATAATTTTGTGGAATTATTGTCCATGGTCAATGTAGTTACATACAAATTTTAAAGATGATGCCCGCGTATTTACGCGGGCCACTTTGCTAGTTTTATTCAAAAGACAGAATAAGAATTCAATCATGCGGGTTTCTTTCCCTGACCTCTTGAAGTGTGGAGCATACTGCTCGTGGCTCGAACGAGCTAGTCTGCACAACCACGAAGTCGATGTCCCGCTCATTACCTCCAAGTGCAACAGAACAGTAGCTGCATAGGAAGAGACACAGAAGCAGAGGTGAAGCCATTGTTGTAGGTACTAGGTTTCTTTTCTCTTGCTTGGTGGAAGTACAATGGATGTATCGGTAGGTATTTATTAGTCAGGTGACGAACATTCTTATGTGAACAAGTCCAAGGCCAAAGAGGAAATTAACATACAGAGATCAAACTAGACGAAAAGTTGAACATTTCTTTAGTGGTCCTAAATGGATGAACTAACATGTTCGATCGTCCTATTGCCATTGGCGTTTTGTCATGCATTTTGGCATCGGTAACATCATCCAGCGACAACTGTGATTCAGAATGCTAAACAAATGTGCGAGGGAATCAGCTTAACTGATACAATGTTCTCACTAAACTACATATCATGCAGGCCGGACTACTAACCAATACTAAACAGTACAGTGCTGGCTCTGGCCAGGAACAGGGTCATGTGGCTGGTGAGGTTGAAGCTGCCGGCGGTGAGCCGCCGCCGCCGCCACGGGGTCACTGTGCGCTAGCATCGTGCAGATCACGCCAATAGCAGCGGGTGATGCAACAAAGCCATACTGATTTCACTGATTTGCAGCAGCAACACTTCAAACGGGAAGAAAAATGCTGCGAGGAGAGACCAAGCATAGGGTCCAAGAAGAGCTTTACCAGTGTGTGAGCATGATCCCCACGGAAAGGAAATCTCTGACTTGGGGTGGTATCGGGAGGTTGAAGACGGCTAGTAACAGCTAGAAAAATGCAAAGGAGGTGTGAGGGGAGCCACGCACGAGAGGTCTGTTGGAGTATGTACACCGCCGTACCGTATAGGTATGGTATAGTATACCACCCTATACGTCAGGTTTCAAGTGGCGCGGGACGTCCCGCATGCCGCTACGCCGCCCCGCAAAATAGTCCCGCGACGCGCCGCAAACTAGGCCCGCAACTCCCGAGCGGGCTGAAGCGGCACGCCGCATAGACCTGCAAAATCTCCCGCAGAACTGCATACCCCGCAAAAAAAACCTAATCTCGGATAAACTCCTGGAGCCAGGGCGATGGGTGTGGCGATGGGGAAAGCTCTCCCGACGGCGGCGCCTCCCACCTGATTCGTTCGACGGCGCGTCCATCTCCAGTTCTCCACATCCACCTGAGTAATCCCGGCGGCGCGGAGATGCTGGGGTCGACGGTACAGCCGCCGCCATCTGTACATCTACCCCCAGCCCATGCCCCTGATGTTGGAGTTCAATCGCCTTCAATCGCCGTCACCGCTCCACCTCCGGCCCCCGCCCATGCCCGTCATACTGGATTTGCTCCGCGGCTTCCCTCGCCGCCACTCGCCGCCACTGCTCCTTCTCCGCCCGCCGCCCATGCCCCTGTCCCGGCCGCTGAAGGTAACCAAGCATTCTCTCAAAATATTCATCATTTCTTGGTATTAGTTGATTACAGAGATTTCTTCTTGATCCGGTGACCAGCGAAATATTCACGCTATCTGATGCGCCCAAACTTGTTCTTTTTATTATTGATTGACTTGTGAGCTCAGTAGTCTTATCCTTTTGTGCCTTTCCTGCAACCAAGCAGTGCATCTACGTACCTCCATGGACCATCTCTACTTCACAGCTGAGATTTACAAACTAGTGGTACTGTTTCTAACCTAGATTAGGGGTCATGCTAGGCTTCGGTGCTCATAATTTCTGAAGGTCAGTGATGAAGCTCATTCAGTAGTAAAATGACGACTTCTGTCCTAAACACTAGCTAATTATGGTAACCAGGACGTTATGCATGCTTTACTGTGAATTGTTATACTGAACTGTGTGCCAAATAATTGTGATAGACAGTTCAGTAGGCTGATTGCTATTACTATACTTGTTCTTAAATTGTTATACTGAATTGTATGCCAAATAATCAGCTGTGCAATTATACTGAAATGTTCAGGACAAAAGAGAAGACCTCCAAAAGCACAACCAAAGAAGAGGATGATATCACCGCTCGTGCCTGTAGTTGGATCCCGGGGGTTAATGCTATGTTATCTCAAGCATCACCTAGATCAATAGGTGTCAAACGGTCCTCGCCAATGCCTTGTATGTTCACGTATGCATTCTGCATATATCTTAAGTTTTCATGTCAATTGTGTGCATTTCTTAAATAGAAAATGTCTTAGCATGATTTATTTGTTTCTATCATATTCTGTAGGCCCTTCACGTAGATCAAAACGAAGGAAACTTAAATCTGAAATTTGGAATGATTTTGATCCCGTGTATGAGGGTAACAAACTCAAGGAAGCCAAATGTAAACACTGTAAGAGAGTTTTTGTGACTGCAAGAGAAGCCGGCACAAGTGAATGCATTAGGCATTTGTTGGTTTGTGAAGAAAGGGCTAAGATAAATGAGTTTCTTGGCTCTGTGAAATCAGCTATGTCACAGTCTGATCCAAATAAGTCAGAGAATTGGAAGTATGACCCCGATAGAGCTCATTGGGATTTGGTTAGAATGATAGTCTTGCATGAGTTGACTTTCAGAATGGTGGAATATATAGGATTTAGGCAATTTGTGCATAGTCTGAATCCTACATTTGAGTTGGTATCTAGGACAACCATAAGAAATGATTGTGTGGACCTATATAATGAAATAAAGATCAAGCTTCGAGAAGAACTAGGGGAATTGAACTCTCGAGTCTCTTTCACTTCCGACTTGTGGACGTCAAGTCAAGTTGAGAGTTATATGTGCATAACTTGCCATTATCTTGATGCGAAATGGAATTTGAAGAAAAAGGTGATTTGGTTTTCCGAGGCTGAAACACCGCATGATGGAATAAATCTGTTCAATATCATGTTGCAATGCATTCAAGATTGGGGTTTGCAAGAGAAGATCTTCTCCATTACCCTAGACAATGCTTCCAATAACAACTTGTGTGTGAGTTATATGAAGTCCAATTTGCTAGGAAAGGGTTTGCTGCCTTGCAAAGGGGATCTTTTACATGCTCGATGTGCAGCCCATGTCATCAATCTTATTGCTCAGGACGGGCTGGCGATTTCTTGCATGGCGGTGGACAACATCCGCGAAAGCATCAAATTCATTAGAAGCTCGCCACCTCGAAAAAACAAGTTTAAAGACATAGTTGCTCAAGAAGGAATATCTTGCACGAACGGCCTGTATCTAGACTCTGGTACACGTTGGAACTCCACACATGTGATGATCAAAACAGCTCTAGAATATAGAAGGGCATTCGCTGCTTTAAAGTTGAAAGATACTTCATACAAATATCTACCAACAAATGGTGAATGGGAAACAGCAGAATCAGTTTGCAACTTGCTTGAGGTCTTCCTTGATGCTACTATGGTGGTGTCCGGTACGTTATACCCAACAGCCCACCTATATTTCCATGAGCTTTGGAAGATACATCTGACCTTGGAAAGAGAGGCTAACCATGGGGAGATTGTCATAAAATGTATGGTTAAAGCAATGTGGAAGAAATTCACAAAGTACTGGGAGCTGTCATATGTGACCATTTGTCTTCCTATGATACTTGACCCAAGATACAAGTTTAAGTTTTTGGAATTCTGTTTGAAAGCTGGATTTGAAAGTGAGGCAGTAAAATGTCTTATTAAAGTGAAAAAAACATTTAAGGATCTCTTTGTGGAATATTCTTCACATGATGGTGACTCAATCGAGTATGATGAAGGAGACAACAGTACTGCAACAAGTACTGATAACCCATGGGCTCAATGGAAGGAACGCAATAAGAAACAACAAAAGCAACGAGCAAAATGAGTGAACTTGATGTTTACTTGAAAGATGATGTCTGCCATCAAGAAGATGAGTTTGATATATTATATTGGTGGTCAACAAATGCACAGAAGTACCCTGTACTATCTCGGATAGCAAAGGATGTACTAGCTGCACCTGTGTCAAGCGTGGCATCCGAGTCGGCTTTCTCCACCGGTGGAAGAGTACTTAGTGACTATAGGAGCAGACTGTTAGGAATCACCGTTGAGGCGTTAATTTGTCTGCAGGACTGGATACGACCTCGTGGTAGGATTCGATACGACCTCTCTTTTATTGCTATTTAGCATGCTTTGATGTTATGAGGGGTAAACACTTATATTTTTGTCATTTCAGGAACTAGTCGTGTTTGCACAGTCACCAGCGATGTTATTTATGCAACCCACTCTAATGTGGATGGAAGAGATACTGACATTTTTGGTGATTGATTGCGTGGTAGGTCTCCCTGCTCTTTTTTTCATCAGTTTACTTCTTAATTGGGAAGGCACATACATGAGCTAGTAGTTCCAGGTTTATTTGCATAAACTCCTTTTCAAGCTGGTATTTCTTTCTCTGTTGTTAGTTGGCCATGGAAGAATATGTGTGCAAAGGAAGGAATATGTTGTTATTCTGCTTATTTCTAGTTAGCCTGCATTTGTGCCACTTGGAGAATGTATGTATCTTTATTTGTTTCTTAATTTTGCAGGATTGGATCACTTCATATGGACCCTGAAGATCAGAAGAGATGTCATCCAATGGTGTCTTATCAATTCACGTTTCAATATTGTATTCGTTGTCGTTGATAAGAACAAGAGGCCATGTAGCACCTGACGTCGATAAGAACATGAGTCATGTACCACTGTTGGCCTATGTTGTTTCAGTACTTTGTGTGCATTTGATGGACTGTATAAGCAGTGAATTTTATATAACTATACTACCCTGAATTGTGCTGGTCGGTGCAGTAATGTGATCTGTTTCAGTACTGTGAGCTACTATTTCAGTATTGTGAGCTGTACTTGTGAGCTGGTGTGGTTCAGAACTGCACTGTGAGCGTTGCGGGATGATGCGGGATGTTGCAGGCTGAAACAACGTCCCGCGCTAACTCCAGCGGGTTGCAGCGGCGAGCCGCAAGCATCCTTCCGATTCCTGTGGTCCCGCGAATTCCTGTAGCGAACAGCCGCATCCTGCCCCGCTAGAAACCTGACCTATACGGTATCCACATGTAATGCCATAGTGGGGGCTTTTCTCACCTCTATATAACACGAACCTGGGATCCCTAACGGGATCACCGTTTCCGCCTAGCTAGGTAAATATGGTATCAGAGCCATACCTCTTCCATCCCTAGCCGCCGACTCCAAAACCTTGCCGCCGCCGCCACATTTTTGCCGCCGCCTAAGATCCAAAAACCTTGCCGCCGCCTACCAAACTCAAAACAAAAACCACGACACCAAAACCCCAAGATCAAAACCAAAGACCCAAGACCCCAAGATCAATAACCAAAACCAAAACCAAAACCAAAACCCTACGACCTAGATCAGACCTGCCGCCGCCGCCGTCCAAGTCCTGCTGCACCATGGCCTCCTCGTCGACTCCTACCATGGGGTCCGTTGCCGCCTCGCTCGGTGCACCCCCGTCCCAGAAGCTGACGCGCTCCAACTTCTTGTTTTGGAAGACGCTTGTCTCTCCGGCCTTGCGCGGTGCCCAGGTCACCGGCCTGCTCAACGACACCGATCGCGCGCCGCCCCGGACTGTCGAGGTCCACGATGCTGAGAAGAAGAAGACCATCATCCCCAACCCGGAGTATGCTGCATGGATCGCTCGCGATCAAGCTATGATGAGTTATCTCATAAACTCTCTCTCTCCTAATATTTTAGCACATATTGTTGGTTGTGAAACCACCGAGTCTGTTTGGTCAGTCATCACCTCATTGTTTTCCACTCAATCCCTCTCCAAAGTCAATCACCTTCGTGGTGCACTCAATAGCACAAAGAAAGGCGCACACACTGATGCTCAATATTTTTCCAAGATGAAGGGTTTTAGTTCCGAACTTCTTGCACTTGGGAAAGAAGTAGATGATGGAGAGCTTATAGGATATACATTCTCAATGGTCTAGATGGGTCATAAAATGATCTAGTTGCTGCTGTCCATGGATACCCAAACATCACCGTTGATGATTTATATGACCAGATTTGTGCCCATGATATGCGCACTAACATGCTACAGGAAAGTGGTGACTCGTTCACCTCATCGGTGAACCTTGCTCGCCGTGGTGGACATGAGAACCGCCCGCGTGGAGGTGGCGGTGATCGTGGTCGCGGTGACGACCGCGGCTATCGCTGTAATGATGACGACCGTGGCTATCGCCGTGGTGATGACCGTGGTCGCCGCGACGATGATCGTGGCTACCGTGGCCGTGGTGATGAAGCTGATGGAGGCTGTGGCTACCGCGGCCGTGATGACAGTCGTCGCCGTGACAACGGCCATGACAACTGCCGGTTTGAGGGCCGGCGTGATGACTACCGTGATGATGGTGGTCGTCGCGATGGAGGACGCCGCCGCGATGATGGGCGCCGTCGTGATAGGGCACCCACTCCTTTTGTTGATGTGACGTGCCAGATATGCAAGATACATGGCCACCCAGCTAGCGACTGCTGGTGGCGCTATCAGAATAGGGAGGACTCTGATGATGACACTGATCGCAAGGACAAGTCCACCAACATGTCCTCCTATGGTGTTGATACCAACTGGTATCCAGACACGGGAGCTACGGACCACATTACCGGTGAGCTGAACAAGATGACAGTGCACGAGAAGTACAGGGGGCGTGACAACGTCCACATGGCAAATGGTCATGGTATGCCCATATCTCATGTTGGTTATTCAGTTTTGTATCTCCCAAACAATTCCTTGCATCTAAACAATGTCATAGTTCCTCCAAAAATTTGCTATTTGTTCATAAGCTCACTCTAGATAATGATGTATTCATTGAGTTCCATCATTTCTTCTTTTTGATTAAGGACCAGGTCACCAGGAAGGTTCTGTTTAAAGGTCCATGTCATGATGGTCTCTACCCACTTATGCCTCTTTCTAGTGGGTCACACAAGCAAGCTTTTCTTACAATCAAGCCATCGTCCTCTACGTGGCATCGTCGTTTAGGCCATCCCTCCTTGTTTGTGGTGCAACAAATCTTTAGGAAAAATGAACTCTCTTATTCGCCTGAAATAAATCCTTATGTTTGTGATGCATGCCAACTAGCTAAGAGTCATTAGTTGCCATATCCCTTGTCAACTAGTGTGTCCACTGTTCCTCTGGAACAAGTGTTCTCTGATGTATGGGGTCCAGCTCCAGCCTCTGTTGGCAAACATTCATACTATGTGAGTTTTATTAATGATTTCAGCAAATTTACTTGGATTTATCTACTCAAAAATCGTTCTGAGGTGTATCAAGTGTTTCTTAATTTTTAACAGTTTGTTGTGTGCAAGCTTGATAGAAAGATAAACACTATGCAAACTGATTGGGGTGGTGAGTATGAAAATTTAAATAGTTTCTTTCAAAAAGTTGGCATCTCGCACCATGTTTCTTGTCCACATGCCCATCAACAAAATGGTTCTGCTGAACGCAAACATCGTCACATTGTTGAAGTTGGTTTATCTCTTCTTGCCAATGCATCCATGCCTCTCAAATTTTGGGATGAAGCCTTCCTTACCGCCACCTTCCTCATAAACTTACTCCCTAGTAAAGTCATAAACTTTGATACACCCGTTGAACGTCTCCTCCACACCAAACCCAACTATGACTCTGTCCGGAATTTTGGTTGCGCATGATGGCCTAATCTTCGTCCCTATAATAAAAGGAAGCTTGCTTTTCACTACACACGTTGTGTGTTTCTTGGATATAGACCTCGTCACAAAGGAGTAAAATGTTTGGACGTGTCCATAGGACGCGTGTATGTCTCTAGAGATGTTGTTTTTGATGAAAATGTGTTCCCCTTTGCCTATTTACATCCAAATGCTAGACAACGTCTTCGTACTGAAATTCTTTTACTTCCAAAAGACACCATATCACCTTCATCTAATATTGGGGATGCACAACTTGATGACCACATGCCTTTGCCTATTATTCCTGTTGTCACCAACCCCGTACAGGAACAAGTGGATCTCAATGCCCATGATGATGCAGCTTCCGATTCTGAGTCCATAGAACAAAATTTGAATGAAAATAGTGAAGAAATGAGGTTACACGAGCATGAAATATCACCTGCCTCGTCGGCACTACACGACACGGGCGCTGGATCCCATGATGATCCTGTTCCCACGTTGGATCTCACGCGCACGGATCCTAGCGCAGATTCTCTGGCGGCGGCTGACGATCTGTCCCCGCCATCCTCTCCTCCACATGTGCCTGCAGACAGGCCTCCCGCTAGCCCGCGGTCCCCGTCTCCGCACCAGTCGTCTGCCGCCACGTCCTCCCTTGTCGGCTCCTCCGACGCTGAGGCGTCCCTTGCTAGACCCGCTTCGGATCCGGCTGGATCCCATGCGCCTACTAATGCTGTGGCCGTCCCTACGCCTGGAGTGCGCACTCGCCTCCAACAAGTGAACCTTGAAATATTTCTGATAAAGTTTCTCGAGGTACTGTGCGGTATGGTTTGCTTGCTTCCACAGGTGAACCTCGAAATATTTCTGATGCTCTCGCTCATCCTCAATGGCGCCAAGCAATGCAAGAAGAATATGATGCTCTCCTCCAAAATAATACATGGCACCTTGTTCCTCGCAACTCCACCAACAACTTGATTGATTGCAAATGGGTCTATAGAATCAAACAACGTTCTGATGGTACTATTGACAGATACAAAGCTCGTCTTGTTGCCAAGGGCTTCATGCAAAGGTATGGCATTGACTATGAAGATACTTTTAGCCCTATTGTGAGCTCAGGTTTTGAAGATCCAACCCTTCCCCATCATATTCGCAAACTTGACAAATCCCTCTATGGTCTGAAACAGGCCCCTCACGCATGGTTTTCTTGGTTAAGTTCTAAGCTTCATGATCTCGGCTTTACTCCTTCTAAAGCTGACACCTCCTTGTTTCTTTATCACAAGTCCAATGTTTATCATTTATGTCCTGATTTATGTTGATGATATTATTGTTACTAGCTCATCAGATTCAACCATTGGCGTTTTGCTCAAAGATCTCAATGTTCACTTTGCTATCAAGGATCTTGGTGATCTTCATTTCTTTCTTGGCATTGAAGTGAAATGTATCGTAATGGCATCATTCTCACACTGCAAGCCCGCACCGACACCCTTGTCATCCACAGACAAGCTTTCTCTCACCATGGGAGAAGCACTTACTTCAGAAGACAGTACAAACTATAGAAGCATTGTTGGTGCCCTTCAGTATCTCACATTGACACGTCCAGACTTGTCCTTCTCTGTGAACAAGGTTTGTCAGTATCTCCATGCACCTACGACTTCTCATTGGACAGCTGTCAAACGTATACTTCGCTATGTCAGTGGCACTATTAATCTCGGCATAACGTTCCAAAAGTTTTCATCCACTTTGTTGAGTGCTTTTTTAGATGCTAATTGGGCCGGATGCCCTGATGATCGTCGCTCCACGGATGGTTTTGACATCTTTGTTGGACCAAATTTAGTCTCATGGACTACTAGAAAACAAGCCACAGTCTCTCGGTCAAGCACAGAAGATGAATATAAATCTCTTACAAATGCTACGACTGAACTTATTTGGGTTGAAGCTCTCTTACAGGAACTTGGTGTTACACTCAAGGAGAAACCATGTTTATGGTGTGATAATTTAGGTGCTACATATCTGTCTGCCAATCCAGTCTTCCATGCTCGCACAAAACATATAGAGATTGATTTTCATTTTGTTCGTGAGAGGGTTGCAAATAAACAATTGGAAATCAGGTTCATATCAACAAAGGATCAAGTTGCTGATGGGTTCACAAAGGCTCTCCCGGTTGCCAATCTTCATGAGTTTAGGCGTAATCTAAATCTTCTCTGAAGTTTAGATTAAGGGGGGCTGTTGGAGTATGTACACCGCTGTACCGTATAGATATGGTATAGTATTCCACCCTATACGGTACCCCACATGTAATGCCACGGTGGGGGATTTTCCCACCTCTTTATATCACGAACCCGGGATCCCTAACGGGATCACCGTTTCCGCCTAGCTAGGTTAATAAGGTCCACGAGTCCACCGGGAAAAAGGATTACTGCGATAGGAGGAGTGGGGACTATGAGGAGAATGTCTTGTGAAGAGAGCCAGTTTAGGCCTTACCAATTGCAACTTTAGGGCCTCTTTGCTCCGTAGGATTTTACCAACATGTAAATAAATAAAAATACTTGAATGAGATGTCAAGGTATGTTGGATTTTACAAAAAAAATGAAAACACGTGATTATAACGGAGATAATACAGGAATTTGTTTCAACAAATAAGTGCATGACATACGTCTGATTGATGAAAATAAATTTCCAAGAGGTTGATGCATTCAAAGTCTGGGCATGTTTGGTTCGCAGGATTCTAAAAATAGTGAATTAGAAAACATAGCAATATGATACCAATGCATGTGCAAAGGACACTAAGCTTGAGTGTTTGGTTCACAAGAATTGAAAATAAGTAGGAATCCTAATAAACATGCTCAAAAAAGTCAACACACATGAGAAAGTATAATTAAAATGTTAATGTGGCACTAAAGGTCTAAGTCTCTTTCTTCGTGGTAGGAATTTGAAAACAAGATCCAAATGAATTATAAAACTTCATCTTTCTTCCTTTGAAACTGAGATCACAAGACCGAACCAAACGGATGAATAGTGGCACCACAGAATATTTTCCTATTCGTATGTAATTCTTTCACTTTTCCTTTCAACTAAACAAGCCTTAAACATAGGAAAAAATCTATATGTAGCATCGAGACATACAATCACAATGAGAACAATCTTGGCCTCTGCATCATTAAGATTCTTTTGTTTCCGATAAAGGACGCTTTTTATTGACTCATATTGTAGCATCGACATATACAACTACAAGGAGAACTCACTCGGCCTCTGCATAATTAAGATGCACATAGTCAAAACAAACACACATGCAGACACACACACAAAAGATTGCAACGGCAAAGAGTAAAGTCATACAAGACCAAATCGATGCCAAGGTGGATAAAACAAAACAAAAAACCTGAAGCGATAAAAACATTGTTTGATGATATAAAACCGTGACCATCGATGCCAACCATCTTCTTAGGGCACCTCCAACGGCGTGGCGCAAAGGGACACCCCAATGTGTCCCTTTTTGTCCGTTTGGGGGCGGACCGCGGACGCGTTTTCAGTTTGGGATGGAGGTGCCCCCAACGGCGTGGCACAAACAAGAAGGACAAGGCGATAAAAAAAAACACGATAAACATATAGTGCAGGTTCAGTAGTAGGGCCCCACGGGCCAGTGACACAAACACGATAAAAAAAAACTAAAAACCCTATCTAAAGGGTTTGGGGGAGGGGCTGGCTGCCGGAGTTGGCGCCGCCGTGGCCTTCTAGTCCTCGTCATCCGAGAGGACGTAGTAGGGTGGCACCTGGAAGAGGTGAGCAGGTGGCCCTGCAGGCGCTGCCGGAGGCGTAGCCGGCGCGGCGGGCTCTTGCGGCCACGCCGGAGCGGGGTGCCACTCCTGCTGCCGGAGTTCGCGACGCCACGGTGACCACGGCGCCTGGCGGAGCCCGTACGCCGCCGCCTCCTCCTCCTGCTGGCGGTTGTAGGCGTCCGCCTCGTCTTGGCGACGCCAGGCCTCCGCCTCCTCGTAGAGCGCCCAGCCCTCGGCCTCCCGCTGCTGCCGCTCCTGCTCCGCCGCCGCCTCGGCCGATTCACGGAGCGCCGCCGCGAGGTCAGGCCACTGGCCCAGCTCCTGCAGCTCGGAGGCTTCGATGGCGGCCTGCAGGGCGTCGCCGTAGTCGGCCTCCGTCGGAGCTGGCGCGGCCTCCATCGGGTTGGGCATCGCTGCCCAGTTTGGCGGCGGGACCTCCGGCAGGTCCATCTCGTCGCCGCTCCAGTGGTCGTCGTCGGAGGAGGAGCCGTCGTCGACGGCCGGCTCCGGCTCCGGTTGGAACCCCTCAACGGGGTAGCCGGCAAAGCCCTGCCGGCGGCGCGCGTTGTGCTCGAGCTCGAACCACCGGTCCCACAGCGGGGACAGGATGTGGTACGCGGGGTCGTTGACGAGCTCCGGCGGCAGGAAGCTGCGCCGCCGTTCGATCTCCTCCCTCCGCGCCCTGCCGGCGCGAGGCACGGCGGGCACGGGCACGCGCTGCGGCCCGAGATGCCAGCCGTCGGGGAGATGGACGTCTCCCCATGGCAGCGGCGCCTTGATCTCCCAGTACATGGCTGCAACCTCCTTGGAGACGCGGGCGTGCGCGGCCCGGCGGCGGGCGTTGCGAGCCGCCCTCAGTTGCTGTCGTCGTTCGGCCGCACGGCGGGCCGCGTCGGACGGCGGAGGTCCGCGCGAGCTGCTGGCCTCGGCGTTGTTGCGGCCGAACCATTTGCCTCCCTTCATGGCGGCCGGCGGCGGTCGGTGGCTAGGGTTTTGGAGCTGAAGCGGCCGCGGCGAGTGGGGACTGCGAGTGGATTGGGATGGGGACGGTGGGGGTTGGTGTCCCCATCTAAGAAGGACCACGAAGCGGCCGCGGTCGCTGGCACGTGGGCCAGGGGCGGACACCGAGAGGACACGGCGCGTGTCCGCGTCTCCCCAAAGCTGGCCCAAAAATGGGCCGAGTTTGGGTCGATTTGGCCTGTCCGGGCGGACACTCGGCCTTTTGCGCCACGCCGTTGGAGCCTCTCTCAAGTCCGTTCGGACAAAAGAGGACTGGGCTGGTCCGTATGCGCCAGCCCGTTGGAGGTGCCCTTACTACAACACAGAGACTAGGATAAAGATTCTCCAAAAGATTTGAAGAACAACCCCAGAGAGAAGTCATGACGACATGGGGCGTGGTCAGAGGGCATGTCCATCACAACATAACGAATATCGTGTGGAAAATAATGGATCTTGAATAGGGAACGAACGAGGATGAGGTTATGTGGGTAGGACGGTCCACCGATCGATTACTCCCAGGGTGCAGAGAGGACAAGGTGATCCATCTTGATGAGCGTAGGATTTTTCTATTCGTTGCTCCACGTGTGATTTTGGCAGGTTGGGAGAGAGCATCTTTGGCACCACATGCCAATCGCCGCTACCAAACTCTCCCTTCATCTTCTTGCGCGTCACCTTGATTGCTCCCTTCTTCATTGTGGCCAAAAGTTAAAGATTGCTCGTCAACTTCTTCCAAACTGTCGCCCGCCATACTGATGAGATCGGGTAGAGGCCAACCGGAGAGGAAAACAAAGTAATGGAATGTGCTTCCAAAAATTCCCAATAGCGCATCAATGTAAAACTTTATTGCGCGAACATGCTTAATTAGGTGAACCCCTTCAATCGGAAATTGCTAGTATTAGTGGTAGGCTCGTAACTGGCTTACTGGGCATCACATCCGTTGGAGGAACTTGTCACTCAACAGAAGCATTGTCTTGCCCCCATTGATCCGTCTCCGGCAATGACCGTACGAGCAGGCGGGTTTACCTCATCGAATATCACGCCATTACGGTGCGTCCAGATGCACATCATGACCAAGATGATCACAGTCCAAGCACCACATGAGTACATGACCAATCAATCATTTTAGTCTGTGAAGGATCGACCAAAACAGACGGACCTTGGACCGTCTCCTCTCTCTCGTCTACAGTGCAGAGGCGATTTTGTGAACCCACCCGTCGATCCACCGCGTACTCCGGCGAATCCTGGTTTCCTCGCCCTCCGGCGGCCGCTCCGGCGGCGGGAGGACGGGGGAACCTTGATTCCCGGTCTGTATATATGGTAGGGTCCCAGCTGGTGGCGTCTTGGAGGTGGTGGCGCTGTCGGAGTGGTGTTTGCTGTCGGCGCGCGTTCCCTTCGGCGGCGGCGCTCCTCGGAGCTCCGGCGCGGCGTGCTCGACTTCCCCGAGCTCGTGGGTCTCTGGATCTTGCGAGTTCTTGAAGCCCCGCTCAGATCCGTGTAGGCGGCGGATCTGGAGCTTATGGAATAAGAAGACGGTGCTGATGTGGAGCAAGTCGACGACTTTGGCGGCGCAGGATGGAGGTTCTCCGGAGCTGAGTAGCGGTGTCTCCCCGTCCGCAGTGGGGATTCGTCCGATCCAAGGTCAGAGAGGCAAAGATGCGGCGGCCATGCACTAGCGCGTTCTGTTCGTCGCCGGACGCGTCGTTGAGGTCCAGAGGGACTGCTTTGTAATTTTTTCCTTTGTTCTGGACTGGTTTGTAAGACCCTTGTTCTTTTAATATCAGCCCTTGTCCCGCAAAAAAAAAATCATTTTAGTCTGTGATGCAAGTTATGCAAGATGCTAACAGTTGACAGCAATGTTTGGAACCTATGAATTTCATCATAAGATATATCAGAGAGTCAAACATTATAGTTTTTTTCCGGTACCCTGTATTCTTTAAAGAGATGAGACACTAATGATGAACTGGCAAGCTTAACTAGTACACATTTTCTAGCACCGTAATTATCATAGCAGCAACTACCGTCTGAAGCCATTATCTAAATAACTAAATTTTACCAAGGGTAGGTCGATATTTACGCAACAGAGAGAGACACCCGCTATATACATACACCTCAACAGAGCATCATTCAGCAAACTAAAGCGAATCTAATTACAGAGAGCCCCTGAGACCCCAGAATGAGGCGTCCAGGACCTTTGCAGTTCTAACCGTTTTCATGTTTACTTCACCGCTACACAATAAGACACAATCGTGCCGTTCTTTTTAATCTCCTCCCTGCGTACAAGGATGAGAAAGAACAGCGACAGAACGAAGCTCAATGAGGAAAGGGAACATAGTTCTCTCTTGGACACATCACAATCTTTTTCATGATCCAAGAACCTAGAGGGGCTCCATTGGAGAAATAGCTCAGCACATTCTATGGATATGCAAATTTTGATCGAACCGGAAATCGGAATCGACAATCACCGGTCAAGGGGTTCGGTTTGATCCTTGACGACGAGGCGCTCCGACACCTCGGCCAATGACTTGAGGTTGCACTTAATGAGGGCCTCCACAAAGTAGCATGTCTCGTCCTTGGTGTTGCCCTCGGGGACGTCCACCACGAAGGACTCGATCACCAGGGTTCCGGGCCGCCCCTCGATCACCTCGGGGTGCACCGTCAGAATGGATGCGTAGTTCTGCAAAAAGACCACAAGAAATTCAGTTAACTTCTTCCTAGAAATCATGTAAGTGCCTCTTATATTATCCAGAGACAACGCATGTGACCAAAGCCACTTGTGGCTAAGAAAAACAAGTGTGGATGGACCACCACAAATGAATGATAGATCTTGATGCAACAAGTTTGGCATGTAAGGTCTAAGGGTGGAAACTCGGGACCATACTGTAGTGTTATGGCCAAAATAGTTAAGAACATACAAAGATCATATAGCAACAACCCGTGCGTGTTTTGTGCTAATTAGACGACAGGAATGCTTGGAAGCTGTCTCCTGACAATAGAACGGGAAGAGACAAGAGGATGGAGTTAGGATGAGAGCTAGATTATCTCGTCAGACTAGAGGTTGCATTGTGTTAGCGCATCTGTGTATTACCGCAAGGATTAGTAATAATTTAATATATTCTTTTCTACTGTTAATACAGCTGGACAGAACAGATTTCAGATGCACCTGCAGTCTACTGTTTCAACTGTACTCTGTTTACTGGTGCAGGAACAATGTATCCAAGAAAGAAACATTTCTTAAATTTTTGAAAGAAGGAAGATGTCTATATTCTAATCGATGGAATCGATCCGTCATGTGCACTCAGTTCAACCATGCAATGAACTAGAACTGGAAAGGGATTAACCTACCCACTACCATGTTTATCTTCGATTAAATAATTTTGATGATCTCATTAGATGACAGCTCACCCTGCAGCACACCCATTTGAGATAAGCTCTCGCTGATGAATGGCTAGACCGCAGTTCTATATAAAGAAAAAAAATGCAGGGATAAGAATTTAAGATATGTTCTCCTAATACAGCAATTAATAGTCTTTCTGTATAAGGAAAAATCGTGGACTCGGGTTTACTGAAAACTCGGTTTAAATTATGCATAGAAGTTCTAAAAGTCACCATAAGGCCTTGTGAAAGGAAAAAAAATACATCTGGTCTCTTAGCCACCAGGTATACGCAGTTCGTAGCCACTCCAGTAAGTGTACTGTAGAAAACAAAGTTGCAAAAATCCACAATACACACATATATAGGCTGTTAATTCTGAAGATTTCACATGTTTGGTCCACAGAACCAAGCATCGTCCAAAAACAAAATTAACTGTGTGACTAACAGCCAATCAGGACCGGTACATACCTTCAGCCTATGGTCTCCTCCGACAAACTTGACACTGAGTATGTGCTCATCGTCGTCTAACAGCTCCAGCCTCTCGGTGCTTCTCGTGGCAGGAAGGCCGGACTTTACATTTACCTCCCTCACGCTCCCAATCTCAATGTTCCCCTTCATTTCACAACGGCTTACGAAGGGCTTGAAAAGTTGTGGCTGATCAAACCGCCTAACCAGAGACCAAACCTGCGAGTGAATACACCACATAGAAAATTACTTCATCAGGAAATTTAACTGGATTTAACCGCACACATGTGTAATTTTAGAAATCAAAAATTTGTCACACACAAGTTCATTGATATTAAATGTGCTGCTTGAAGACCCTAACTGTAGTGGATAGCCCACGCCGTCCTATCAATAATAGACAGTATAAAGAACAAGAAATTATCAGAAGAAAACAGAAAGGAGGGTGTAAGAGCATCTCCAAGCGGAGGCTCCAAACCCGCCCTATACGTCCGGGCGGACGGTCCGGGCGGGATTTGGGCCAAAAAACGCCACCCAACCACGGCCCCCATAACGGCCCCAAACGACCGGGCGGTCCGGCACACCCCAAACCCAGCCCAAATGTGGGGCGGGTTTGGGGCCGCCCGGACACGACCGGACGCGACCGGACGCGTCCGCCCTCAGGTCGCTGACAAGTTGGGCCCGCGTGTCGGATGAAGGCTGACCGTCGGAGAACACTGACCGGCGGTGTCCACGCGTCGCCGGCGTGATAAAATCGGAGCCCCCGAGAAAACCCTAACCGCATTCCCCATTCCTCCTCATCTCCAATCCGCAATGTCGGGCGGCTCCGAGGACAGCAGCTTCTGGGATGAGCCGGCGGACGCGGAGGCGGAGGCAGAGAAGAAGAAGAAGGCGCCCGCCGCCGCCGCCGCAAGGACCAAGAAGCGCTGGAGGCGGCCATCGCGCTGTCGCAGGCGGAGACGGAGGCGGAGGCAGAGAAGAAGAAGAAGGTGGCGGCCAATGCGCGCCGCCACGCGGAGGAGCAGGCCCGCGCCGTGCGGATCCTCGCCGGCCAAGTCGACGAGGAAGACGAAGATCCGTACTTCGCCTTCCGCAAGCGGTCCAAGGGCGGCGGCTCCGGCAAGGGCAAATCTCCGATGTGAGATTTGCCCATCTCTAATTTACTTTTGTAAGTATGTTTGTCAATCCGGCGACCTGCTGTCGGATGAACTATGTATCAACGTTCTATATATCTACGTTGATCAACTCTCCCTCCGACGTTGCATGGGTTTGTATGGATTTGGGGGTTTCTTTTTGAGGGGAACGGCTGGAGCGGCACGTTTTTGGGGGTCGTCCGGTCGTGTCCGCGGACGTGTCCGCGGACAGTTTGGGGGCCAAATTTGACCATTGTGGTTGGAGATGCTCTAATGTCATGAACAAGACAGCTCCTTTGATTGGGGACACACTATTCCAGATGTGAGGTAAGAGAGTCTAGAGAGTGCGATGCACGACATAGACATGCTTAAATTTCTTTTCCAGGAAAAAAACGACATGCTTAAATATAGAGTGAGGCATCATGGAAGCATATGCCGATCACTCGAATACGAAAAATGATTGGCTATGTTGCTTTACCTAATTAATTAACTCTATGTACCACCGGCACTGCATAATTCATGCATTAAAAAAATGATCACTAGACTGCATCCGTTCTCCTGGCAACTACTAAATACATATCGAAAAGAGTGGAGTCCAAGTGAAGCATATATCTCCACCAGCTCTAGCGATTACTTTGCAGAATAAAAGGTACTAGGGCCTTTGAAAGATTATTTAGAAAGTACCGACGGGTGCAGAAACACCTTGAAATCCGGAAATAATGTCGACAAAAGTACATTTAGCCGGGATCTCGAGGTGGGCGAAGCATCTCTCCACGTGAGATGAGGCGGCGAATTAAAAACCCGCACAGCTTTGTGGCTATCATTGCGATCAATCATCTATGGTCCCTCCTGTTCTTGTTATAAAGCGAGCAATACGTGCAGCCCAACTCGAAAACAGCTCAATGGAACTGCAGGTACCTTTTCTTTGTTTGTTGATGTGAGAAAAGATAAATCCTTCCGTAATAATCAAGCTTGGGAATCGATTCCAGAAACGGGCTGAACAAGCAGTAATGATTGTTCGCGCGACTCTGCTACTCACAAATCAGCGCTGGAGAGGCCTACCTAACCAAATCAAGAAACAGAAACACCTTGGGAAACATCAACAGAGGAAAAGGGCGCTTACGAGGTGGACGGGGGCCCTGATGTGCTTGGCGACAGCGGAGGAGCACTGGTGGTCGCGGGGCTCGTGCCGGTGGAACCGCCGGACGTACTCCGACTCCATGGCCCGCAGGTCGCACCGCTCGTCCGCCAGCCGCCACCGCCGCGCCGCCTCCGCTCCTCCTCCGACTCCGACACCCACGGCTCCGTCCACCTCCACCATCGCCACCACACGCCTGAAGCAGCGATCGATCAGAAAACACAGCTCCCGAGCCCACGCACGGCCTACGAGCAGAGTCCCCTGATAGATCTCCTCGGCCTTCACAACGCGCGGTAAAAGGAGAGGAGGAGCGGAGTGGGTTTTGCTTTGCTTGTTTTGTTTATGTCTCGTGCTCGTGCTCAGCGAGAACGACGACGACCCGTCGATGGCACTGAGGCCGCAGGCTCAGGTGTGGTTGTTATGCGATTGGGCAGTTGCGGAGACGACCCTCAACGCTCTATGATTTGCAGCTAGGACCCTGGAATTGTTTTCATTTCCATTCTTCCCCTATTAATTATTGTTTGCTCATTGAACTGATGGACATGAGATAACTCTCGTCGGTAGAAAATTACAGAACTAATAACGGATTTGCATATTTTTGAATATTAAGCAATGGGTAGTTAGAAAATATATTTATAGTTGGGCCAAGATTGTTGTAGATTCACTTTAATTCCTATTTTGAGTCGAGCATAAGATATTATATGTTGGCTCACAATATATTATTTATTTATTAAAATTGTGAACATGAAATATTAGAAAGCCAAAACTCTTGCCAAAGATTCATTTTCAGTGATGACTTTACTTTACTGGTTTACATGAACCGGGTGACTAGGGTGTGATAGAAAATATTGTAAACATTTTGCAAAATATAAACATTAGCTAATCATGAGTCATGACCAAGTGTTTTCTTAATAAAAAAATGTTCTTATAGGCTCCAGTTCCATTTCTGTGGGAAATATTTGACAATTGATGGATGGCCCATGGCGAGAGGGGATGATATTACATCTTTGTATTTATTTATTTATTTACGTTGCTTTTTTATTTTGGTTATAGGTAATGTCTTGTTTTATTGTTGTGTGCATGCAAATGGCAATACAAAATTCTAGGTAGAGAGAGATAGAGGGAGAACGATTGGTATGAAACATGTAAAATGATTTTATTATATCTTAAGTACAATCTAATATATACATGAGATGTTCTATTGATTTTTGAAAGAAATGTTGCAGAGCGGCACCCTATGTGATGAACCTCTTTGCCGAAATTTTTGTTTTAAAAGGTTTCCACCTTAGATTTGCCTCTTTATTTCCTTTGTTTCCACCGTGCGGCGTCCTAGCCGTTGGAACCGGGACTCATTAGTCCTGGGACTAAAGCTCCGGACGGAAGGCTCATTTTCTACTAGTGACATAGTTCTATAAAATTTAACCCCAAAAATCATCAGCATGAAAGTATTTATGATATTATGTTGCAAAAATATAATTTGAAAGGATAACTTATGTCTAACCATGTGGCAATAAGTAACATGCATGGTGTTTGTTATCTCGGTTGAGACACTTAGAAACATGCATGTAGTAAAGCGAGATGCAAAAGATAGAGCTTTAGAGAACTACTTCAAGGGATTTTTGTATAATTTAGGTTTTATTAAAACTCTTTATAATTCTCTTTTATTTTATTTATATCTACGCAGTTTGTTTAGTTAATTATATTTATGGACTATATGAGTATTATGTTACAGATAAACCAGAGAAAAGGCGGATCCTGAGAAGCTCATCCTGTCCCTCCGTGAAGCCGTTTTTCAAGGCTGCAAGTTGCAACACGAGATGCATGTGAAGCTGCCTCTCCCTCATATTGTTTGGGCGCAGGAGCATGTGCTGCTTGGCCATTTTCAGCAGCCACCACAATTTTAATTGATTTGTCCGCTTCATCATGCGTGTATTCTTTCTGTGTGGATGTGGATGCATGACGCAAATATAAATATAATGTTTTGTTTATCGGATTGGATAAACGGAGCGGCCTCAGAGGGTAGTGCTCGGCCACCAGCCTCTATGACTGCATATAGCTGAAATTGGTAGTGGATGGGTCATCTATTATGGATTAGTGATTGTGCATGTCTAGTGCGAGTGGTCAGAGATGGAATAGAAGAAGAGATACTGACGCGCTGTGTGTAATTAACATCCTAATTTTTTATGTTTTCGGTATTATTATGTACGTATAGTTGGATTCACTCGCTGCATTCGGTCTATCCGGTAAGGAATGGGATGGTACGTCGGAGTCTGTTTTCCTAAGTCTTTCTACAGGCCTACCATATCCACACCAAAAGT
The DNA here is from genome assembly GCA_947311845.1 of Poa pratensis. Lineage (NCBI taxonomy): Eukaryota > Viridiplantae > Streptophyta > Magnoliopsida > Poales > Poaceae > Poa > Poa pratensis. The sequence goes on from CAMZMU010000015.1 coordinate 5,952,277, forward strand.
AGCTAGCCACGGAACCCCAAATGACATGGACAGATAAAATTAAGATGCACAAATGATCAATCTCAAATTTATGACTTCTTGTGGCTTAGATCGCGCCTAACTAAAACCTTTTCTTGCGGGGGTTTCGTATAGAAACTAATCTAGCTAGTCTGCTCATAGTCGACATATATATATCCCTCCCAGCTTAGCTGGTGACAGTGTTATGGCATGCCTATCTACATGGCTATATAAAAGGTTACACTCAAAATCACACGATGTCTGCGTCCAGTGAAGCGACAACAGAAAACGGCACATACTACTCCTTCCGTTCCAATTTAATTGACTTGCTATGCACATGTGATGCATAGCAAGTCAATTAAATTGGAACGGAGGGAGAGTACAAAATTAGCCAAAGCTATCAACGCAATGTAACCAGGAGAGCGAAGCCAATATGTAAATAAATCATCGTTAATTAATCAAACAACTACTACACTTCACGTCTTCACCTAATGCTTGACAAAAGGGCACGCACTACTCTTTTAGTTATCGGCTTGTCGCGACGTGCGGCGTTCGGGCGTTCACGACATCATTCTTGTGTGCACATTACTGGAGCAGTAGGGTGCATTATAATTTGCGATAATATATGAGATCGATTGTGCTTTTAGATAAGAACTCGGGAGAACATACCATACCCATCACATACAAGCAAGACTTTGATTAGCGAAAGAGAAACCAACTTCGCTGCTTGATAAATATGTATATCAGCGCATATGTAGAAACTTTCGGAAAGCGTTGCTTTAGCCTGATCCGTAGAAGTCATATATTGCTTTAGCCTGATCCGTAGAAGTCATACTACTTGATGTGACACACTACTACTCTTTCTGAGCACTAAAATGCGTGACAACTGTTTTTGATCCCAGGTCCGATCCTGTATCGAACATTTGGACCGTTTGTTTCTCTCTTATCGTGACTAGTTGGAATGTACGTGCAACGCACGTCTTCACAATTAAAGAGACAATTCAGAATTAGGAAAGACCGTACAAGGGTCTACATGTTTTTTTTTGCATCGGTCCTATATTTTATATTGCACAGAGGACAATATTAATGTAAGCATCATGGAGCACACAAACCTCACACCGAAGCCAACGTGCGTGGCGATTAAGGCGTGCTCCTTGGGCGTATTTTCTGCACAAATTATGTCACATTCTCAATGTCACACTTGTATCTTTCAGCACGACCTTCAGCGGTGGCACCGCTTCAGGCATCATCACCTGCATGTAGAGGGGAAGTGGAAGAGCGCACAGAGCAGGCAGCATACATGGAGGTTATCGTCATCCTCATAGTTGATGCCGCACAATGCACCGTGGGATTCACGTGGCGCTCGCCAATCAGTTTCAAACCTTTAAATCCTTTGATGAACTGATTTTCCACTTCAGTATGAGATATTAATACCACAAAAATCTTCCGACTTATATTGTAAAAGATATAGGGTTTTTTTATTTATATGCCCTGATTCGCTTAGTTTTCCTCGTTTGTGCCCTAGTCGCTTAACTTTCCTCGTATGTGCCCTACTTGCCTCTTTCGAGGCTCACACGTGGCCAAACGGGGTGTTTCCATCCGGTTAAGCCCTTTGACCGTTAACGAAGGTGTGACATATGGGCCCAGCGAAGTGCATGTACCCGTCCGCACCCATACTGCTCGCCGTCCCCACTTAAAGCTTACAAGTGGGGCCGTCCCCACTCAAAACTTACAAGTGGGGCCAGGGGAGGAGGAGTGCTTGCATGCAACCGTACGAGCGCGTCCATGCCTGCTCGCCGTCAGCGAATTCAATGGCGTGCCCTCCCTGGCCAGCAAAAAGCTGCCTCGCCACCTACGCTGCCGGCCTGGCCGCGCATCAGCTCCACCGTCTTCGCGTCTCTCTTGCCTAGTCTGTCCCGCCGCAAGCTGAGCAGTCTGGCGAGCCGAATCAATGCCCGGTCACCATTGCTACCGGTACATACGCGACGCGCCGTCTAGACCGCGGATGGCTAGAAAAGGAGCCATTTCCTCTCCCATTGCGCCCACGCCGCCCTGTGATCCCCTCTTCCTCTCCTTGACACCCTCGCCCAGTCCCTCATCTTTCGATGGCTCATGGTGGTGGCCGCTCCACTCCCAGCTCGAACCGCTGCCGCCACGTCCGCTATCCTTGGTTTCTTGAGTCGAGCGAGGGCAGCGGCAGTAGAAGGACCCGTGGGCGTGGGCGCTCGAGCAGCACTCCTCCGAGCTCGACTAGGACTCCTCCAAGCTCGAGCAGGATTCCTTCATGCTGGAGCACGTCTGCTCCGAGCTCGAGCAGGGGCAGGGGCAGGGCCATTGCTCCCGATCCCATTCCCTTCATCGATCTGTCCGACAAGGAGGAGGAGGAGGTCGTGGACTCGGGTATGGCCTGGGCCAGGGCCGACTATCAAGCCAAGGAGCAGGCCAGGCATTCCGACGAGCAGCAACAGCTCATGGATACTCTGGTCGCTTCTGTGGTCGAAGCAGAAGCCGCGGAGAATGCAAGAGCCGAGAAGTATGCGGACGACCTGCAAAAGGCTCTGAACAACTCGGAGAGCAAGGGCAAAGCCCCAATGTATACGGACATAGTAACCATAAAAAAAATATAAACTTGGTATACGGACATTTTCATGAAAAAAGCCCTAGCACGGGTGAGCTACCAAGATCGAGTTCAAATGTGCACAACTAATTAAAAAAAATTAAAAAATATGAAACATGCGCACATTGTCGTATTATGTGACATAGTCACCAAAAAAAATATAAACTTGGTCCCCGGATATTTTACTGAACAAACCTTCACAGAAATGAGCTACCTTGAACAGACTTATATAGAGTTCAAGGAAAGTGAGGTAGGGTTTTTTGGAAAATAAAAAAATCTATAAATTCACCAAAGCTTCATTTTGGGGTGAATAATAAGGATCTGAACTTTGTTTTTCATTTTCATATTTTAAACGTCTTTGTTTGCCCCTTAGTTATGAGATTTATGGCTTTCAAGCCAATAACCAAGGTCATGGCTATCTTCTTGCTATGATGACCAAACTCGGCACAAACATGTCCATTGACATTGTAAACAACATTGCCAAAGCAAGATTCCAAGATTTTTATAAATGTTATTGTTATATTTTCTACAACATTGCCACGACATTGGAAACAACATTGCCAAAGTAGATACCATAAATAAGATTGAAAATTCCCCTCTTACAATTTCACAATAAGTATATCATGTGGGAGGCATAATCCATGGATTTCTTGAATTTTTTAGATTTTTAATTATATTCCATGCATTAAATGAGTTTAGTAGCATTTACCGATGAAAAAATCACATAAATCGAAAAACAATCAAAAAAAGGAAAACTTAGGGGAGTCTTCCTTTCTAGTGTACTAGTATCATGGGAAAATCATTGACTTGCAATACAACAGTTTTTGTTTTTTTCGTGTCCCATCGCGTCCAGTTCGCGCTCGGTGGCATGACACGAATGCACGTATGCAGGTTGGCACGTAAACATAAAAGGTGATCGCGTCAGTTCATGCAAAATATGGTTGCAACATGTCTAGACCTGTCTAGATGGATCAAAACGTTCCCAGTTGCGGTCAATTTGACCAACACGTCCATGCACGGCAACTGTTCGACAGATGTACAACACACGTCTAGATGCTCTAGATGACATGGTGAACCATTACTGTCCTATCATTTCAACTGAACGCCATCGAGTGCGAATATAGCCGTAATGTGCAGTCTTGTCACACTGGTTTTGGCAAAATACGAAGAGATCGTCTGTTCATTTCCGCATGCGGTTATCGATGGACGCGCCGTCGCACTTAATTCCTCTCAAAGATTAAAAAAACCCAATGCGTAGGCGGTTCCAAAGCAGTTCTTCTCTCTTCTCTCCCAAAAAACCCCATTCTCTTCCACTTCCTCTTCTCGCCAAAAATCCCCGATCAATCAACGCCATGTCGGACGACGAATGGTGGCGCAGCGACCTCGTTCCTACCGACGAGGACAGCCAGGGCAACCTGAACGAGTGGTGGGAGGAGGGCCACGACCCGTGGCTGGAGGCCCTGGACAGCGACGACGACGGCGAGGGAGACAACGTGGCCAAGGCGAGGGCCATGGTGACGACGACGACTCCGGCGACGAGGAGGAGGAGGAGGGGAAGGAGGACGAGGAGGAGGAGCCGCCGATCGACTCCTCCGATGAGGAGGAGGAGGACTCCGGCGAGGAGTCCGACGACGAGGACGACTCCGACGACGACGGGGGCGCAGCACCGCCAGCGAAGAGGCGGAGGAAGTAGGAGCCCACACCGCCGGCGAAGAGGCGGAGGAAGTAGAGCCCACCGCCGGCGACAAAGAAGCAGTAGTAGCAGTAGCAGTAGCAGTAGCAGTACTAGTACTAGTAGTAGTATTAGCACTAATTAGTAGTTAGTGTAATTACTTATGGATCTTTTGTAATGAAAATCTTTTGTACTAGTAATGAACGAATGTGAAAATCAGTTTATAAATTTCAGTTTCCTGATTCGTTGATTAGCACTAAGTTCAATTCAGTTTCCGCTTCCTAATCAGTTTATAAATTAAATTTAAGTCTTATAATCCTCGAAATTAAATGTGCAAATTTAATTTCAGTGTTAACGACGTACTAATCAACGAATTCTCACTAAACAATGAATAAATAAATGTTGAGCATGATTTAGATAAAAAAATATTCATCGGAATATTTGTAATTAAGTTTAAAAATTAAATGTTTAATTTTGGGGCCATTCTGAAGTCAAGTAGGCATTTCTGAGATGTCTATTTGACTTTAGAAAAGCCCCAAATTAAACATTCTTTTTGTTACATGCGGCGCAGTCCTGCTTATAAGCCAGTGCTGCATCCTCCAAACTAGCGAGGTGGGACTAAACATCCCAACCTGGGCGTCAGAATCAATTACTGGCACGCCGTCCCCACCTTCCTGTCCCACTTGAACGGTCCCACTTGAGCGGTCCCACTTGTCAGCTCAACCAAGTAACGTCAAACAAGGTTGACCAGACGGAAACACTCCGTTTGGCCATCAGCAGCCTCGAAAGAGACAAGTAGGGCACAGACGAGGAAACTTAAGCGAATAGTGCACAACTGAGGAAAGCTAAGGCAAATGGGGCACAAAAATAAATGACCCAAAGATATAATAGCCATATCAAGTGCTATCATGAAATAACCTCGAGTAGGACTGTCCAAAAAATACCGTATAAATTGATGAATTATCATAATCGTCCCACTTAAGTTTAGAATTTCAGAATTAATAATCCACTAATTGTGTTCCTTGATATGTAGCCAAGTCGTAAATGAGATAAAATAATTGACTCTAGTGGGAGTGTAAAACCAAAAATATCACAAATGTCACATTGAATTAAAAAAACATAACTCATAGTCCTCCCACTAAAAGTTAATAATTCCAAAATTAAAATCCATATGACGAAGAGTTTAATAAATTTCCTCGTAGTGAATTCCAATTTCCTCTAAAGGCGAGTGGTGTCCAATAAAATAAGTCCAAGAAATAAAAATCTTTTTCCAGGTTACGCAAAATATTTTCACTCTCATACTCAGCATATTGATGTAACTATGTGAGGTAGTCTGTTTTCCTTACTAAAATTCCATAGTTTTCCTTTCCCTTTGGCTTTTCCGGTTTAAGCACTTCAATGACATAAACAATATTCTCGGACAAAGTCAATAAATTATTTTCCTTTCCAAACCGTGTAATTAGAACCACCAGTATACACGTTCAAGTAACACAAAGTAAGCAATATTTGATGTGAGATAAAGTGTTACCGATGGCCAGATAGATTTACCGGTTTGAGAAAATTGAGAGCACGAAATTATAATCCAGCGTGCAGTCAAATTTGCAAACTAATTCCCTTTTGCATTCCACGGTCTGCGAGCACGTAATATATGGAGCCTTGTGTGTATTGGTGCGACTAATAGTATTCCAGGTGATAACTTGCTTATTGGTTCCTCTTCCACGTAATATACCGAGCCAGCAAAGACTGCACAATACTGATCGATCCGTGTGAAAAATTCCGGCGACTTCAATCCTCGCTAGCAAATCTTTCCTGCCTGCTAGTTTCCCCGTGCAAGCCTTTGGCGTCAGGGACCAACAGCGATTAACGCCGCACCAGCGAGAGGATGCGATCTGAAGAGCAGACGGAACGCAACGCAGCACCAACACGCATGCGAACAGCAGACGGCGAAAACGACAAAGACGCGCACACGCATTGGTAATTCGGAGGTGCAGCGCCGATCGTTGCATCTGTGCCGATCGTGTCCGATCGGAATTGGTTCCGATCAGAGTTGCTACCATCGGGATGCTTGCGCTTATTTTTTTCCTATTCTCTCTGTAGGTATCGCTTGGGTTTATTTTTTTCCTATTCTCCCTGTAGCTATACGAATCGGATCGAACGACCGTGAGATCGCGATTTTTTTTCAACTTTAGGATAGAAAACGGTTTGAACCCGGTGAAAGTTGTTTGGTGCTCGACATCGAGACAATCCGGATCGTTGATGAAAATTGAACGGACAAGATTTAATGTATCCCAACATGGTTGCTCTTTTAATAGTGGTATAGATACATAAATGTATTCGAATTTGATATGTAAGGTTATATCTTTTGAAAACTCCAACTAATGAATGGTCAAGATGGCAACTGCACGCAATAGTGTTGTTTCCAATAGTTAGAGCATCTCCCGTAGATCCCAAAATATGTCTCCTAAAAGCTGGTTTTCACAAGAGGTGAGAGAAGATTTTTGGTTTTTTTTTAGCATTTGGGTTTATTTTTACATCTGTCATATATAGATGTATACGAATTTGATCATGTGAGGTTATGTCTAACTCACGTCACCCATGCGCATATGGAAAGTTGAAATCTCATATAAATGAATGGTCGGGAGGACAACCGCATGACATGGTGCCCAGGATGAAAGTGGAAGCGGCGTCCAATAAGCCCATATACGCCACCCACCAGAAAACGTCTAAACGGCGTAAGTGGATATCCACGAAATTTAATTGGCGTATGTGGATTACGCCACCAAGCCCACCAAATCCACCGGCCCTCACTCTATTGGCTCACGCACGATTCATCCCCTTCCTAGGACGCCATGCCCTAGCTCAACCACGCCGCCGGCGATTTCTCGACGACCTCTGGCCACCGGCCCGTCTCCGCCCACCCAGCGCCCCCTCGCCCCAGCCTCCCGCGTCACCGCCCCGGGTCTCCAACGCCGGACGCCGTGCCCTAGCGTCGGACGGTCGGTGCTCCCTGTTCTCCATCGTCGCATCTCCGTGCTCCTGGTCACCATCCTCGCCGGCTCCGGCAACCTCCAGCATGTCTTGCGCTGAGCATACTCAGGTAACTCACCGCCCTCATGACTCTGCCTCCCACCCCCCACGAGCTCCCCTACTGCCTCCGGCTGCCCCTACGGCCACCGCTGCGACTTCAGCCAATCCTTCCTCTCCTCATTACCTGTGCACGTCTGATGCATACGTCGTTTTCCTGTCATAGAATCAGTAGTAGCAGTACGCATGTGAGGTCAGGGAAGCCACGAACAGGTTCAGGCCTTCTGTAGCCAGCGATGTGTTAAATGGGCTGTGGTTCATGACTTGTGTGATTGCTGTGGAGCTGCAACTGGATCATTCGTTGTCTCCTAATTTTTTGGAATAATCTACAATTTAATTTCTTAATTTCTTTATCTTTGGTAGCAGCTAGTGGTTGATCCAACTGTTTGGAAGGATTTCAAACCTATTTATCGTCGTGAAAAACTTGTCAAAGCTCAATGCAATCATTGCGATGAAATTCTTCCAGCCGGACAAGGTGTGGGTACAAGTGGTGTGCGTAGGCACTTGGACACATGTAGAGTAAGGTGAGATTTGAATCTCATTGTTCAAAAGTTGAAGTCTTCAGTTTCGTCTCCTCATGCATCTCCGCTTAAAAATTGGGAATTTGATCAAAAAACATCTAGAACACTACTTGCAAGAATGATAGTTTTGGATGAAATGCCCTTCTCCATAGTTGAATATAGTGGCTTCATAGACTTCGTCAAAAGTTTGATTGGTGCTGCAAGTTGTAACTAGTTTGTTTGTTTACACTTCTTTGACAGTCAAGATGATGCAAGTGATGAGCTACAAGATCTGACCTCAAGATGTCCAGTAGCACATCCTATCAACAGTAGGGACTGGAAGAGCAAACCAAGAGCTCTGCTTGTGTCTATCCAATTATCATGTGCCTCCACATCATTTTTACTTGATCTCATGCCATCTAGGCCTCCTCTTAAGAAAACAGTGAAGTCCCTCCTTGTTCTGAATCTGTCTTTATTTGAATTCATTTACGGCAAGGATTACATAAAGATGTATCGGGTGATGTTAATCTGTTTGGTGAATCATCCATTATAAGTATGAGTTTGTTACCTGTACTCTGCAAATTGGCTGAGAATAGGGATTATTCTGATCTTGCTGTTGGATCAATGGATTTACTAATCAAGTGTTTTGTACCTCCTAATGTATGGTTGCTTATTATTCAAATGTCAGAATGGTGCAATATTGTGTGCTCAAGTTTTTTTTAATTTTTCTGCATCCGATTGGATGCTCTAGTTACGTGCTAGTTGCTGCCTGCTGGTCGTATCATCCTACTCCTCCATTCCAATTTAATTGACTTGTTATCCACCAAATATGGATGTATATAGACATGTAACAAGTCTAGATACATCCACATGTAGTACATAGCAAATCAATTAAATTAGAACGGAGTGAGTACGTGCTAGCTGCTCTAGCTGCTAGCTGCTCTAGCATCAGCTAGCTGCGTGCATAAGCTGGCCAAGCGTGACCTGGTGGCACCACGAAAACCACCTAGTTCCCATTTAATACTATACGGCTGCCATTTAATCCATTTAATCGTTACGTGGCTCAGGTGGACAAGGCTATTTAGTCCACCGATCAGTCCATTTACATCCTGACATGGTGGCTGAGGCCAAAGTACTGTTTCCGGTGGTTAGAACATCTCTAGAAGATCCTAAATAATGGATCCTAAAAGCTGGTTTTGGAGATAGGTGAGATAAGATTTCTGGTTTTGATTTTGACCTCTCCTCTAGTAGTTCCCCTAAATTGTATTCCTTTTTTAGGTTACACTGGCAGGTTGAACCACATCTTATCGTCCCCAATCCCGGCCTCTCTTATTCGGGGACCTCTCTGCTCCCAAACGAGGTGCGTCGTCGAGCTCCTCCATCTCGACTCCCTCCGGATCGATGCAGCCGCCATTGCACCTTGCCTTGGTCTCCTTGGTGCCTCCTCCCCGGATCATCGGCATGCTTCGGCTTGATCTACTGGCTCCGGCGTCGAGCTCGGCCTCTCCGGTCGAGTTACCACCGGAGTGCAGTGCGGCGTCGAAAGGCGGAGCTGGCGTCCACGGTCATGTACACCGCCTTGGCATCTAGTGATGGAGTGGTATCCATGCCTATCTCCCAGTTCCACACGTCGGTGTCGTAGCATGTTTTCCATGCTCCGTTTTTAGTCGGTTTCCGTCCCCGCGGTTGACGTTGTGGCCTGGCGGCACCACCCCGCCACCTCCTCTTTTCGGTTCCCTCCAATTCACCTTCTCTACCGGCTGGCGGCGCCTCGAAGAGATCCAAGATGTTACCTAGGAGCTAGCCTCTCCGGTCCATCCAGATTTTTTGCAAGCTCTTTGGACCTCCTATTTAGAGGCGGTATATGAAAATGAACCTCCGAAAAAATTAGAGGTTGGGAGATGTTTAGATGGTTTGTCGGGGCAATATTTTCGACCATTTTTTGGAGCATTGTGGTTTTTTGGATTGAGAGTGGTTTATAGGTGTTCTGGCGGAGATTCTCTTAATATGTCTACAAACAACCTCTGGCGGTCAAACAAGGGAGCCTTAAATACTGGGGAGCCCAATTATATGCTCTCTCTCTCCCCCACACACACTCTCTCTCTATCCAGTGATGACGACAAAAAGCTAGTTATTGGCATCTGCTCCCATTTCCCTTCCCTTAGCCGCAACTGGAAATGTCATTGCGGCCTCTGCCTGGTAGGGTTTTGGAGGCTATGACAAAAGATGCGTGACCGGCTCGTCGGTGGGCCTGTGGTGGCGTTGTTGGTCGTGCTCCTTGGCCATGAGGGTGGCAAGGTAGTCGCGTTTTTGGTCATGCCCATGGGTGGATCTAACGTCCCTGCAGCCCGGGCAGCCGCCCGGGCTTGCCGGCGGACGATCCCTTATATTCTCTAACTTTGTACAGTAATTTCGTACTAAAAATGGCGAGTTTAGGCATGCTTGCCCGGGCTTCTAGAATCTTCTAGGTCCGCCACTGGTCATGCCCATTTGAACATGCTATTAATCATATAGATGGATAAGGTGAAATCCAGTTGGATAAGATCTAACATGTGTGTATCTTAGAAATATGTGAGATGGTATTGTTGTGATTTTGGTAGACTGAGGAGTAATTGCCACAAAATATTGTAACTTCTTTTGCATTGAAGACAGCTAAGTCCTTTTATTTATTGACATGTACTATTTATACATTGATTTTTTTCGAAATGGACTATTTATACATTGATACCATATTTTACTGCAATTTTTCTCTATTGTTCTAGATTCATTTCTGGCTCGTTTGCTTCTAAACTGTTTGTAGGATATGATGATGTTATGCATTAATCAAGGCACCTTTAAAAATTAGGGGCATTGGGCAGACTTTACACAGTTAACACTCAAAATCCATAAGCACACATAAGAGGAAAAAAAATCTGGAAGCTTCTCTAGTCCGGAGTTTGTTTCTGGGGGAATCCGTAGGCCTGTTTTTAGAGAAGGTTAGGCTAAAAAAACTGACCCTTGGGACCATACATGGTCAAATATGAAGAACAAGAAGTACTTCCCCCCCGTTCTCAAATACGTGGACGCTTAAGTTTGAAATTTGTCCACAAAATAGTGTACTCTTCTCATTCCCAATGCACTTTAAAAGTGAAAAAAAAATGCTTCTCTCACATACAATGCACTTAGCTCATTGGAGGTGGAGGAATGAGGAGGAGAGATATGTGATTTGCACATTCCCAATGCAATTTTTAATTCATCATTCCATAATGTGTATTGAAATTTCTATAAGTCCACTTGAAGTCATATGACAACAGCGGCCAGTGAGAGAGCAATATTAATGCTGTGCGCATGCACGACGGAGGCAGTGTCTCTTTTGCTCAAACAACCTTTATCCCTCGAGCGAGGTGTGAGATACTCCCTCCGTTCCCGAATATAAGATTTTTAGGTTTTGTACACATTCATATGCACACAAGTGTATCTAGACATATTTCATGTTATGTTCACTCATTTTAGTATGCATGTAGACAACATGTGTAACACCTAAAACATCTTATATTTAGGAATGGAGGGAGTATATATACATCATCATCGAGTGACCCATACTGGATGCATGATAATATTCTGGATAAGATATAAGCTAAA